>QLTV01004445.1:92248-103822 GCA_003457575.1 Thermophis baileyi | reverse complement strand
AGAAAATACGACTTCAGCAACAGAGTGATCAATGCCTGGAATTCACTACCTGACTCTGTGGTTTCTTCCCCAAACCCAAAATACTTTAACCTTAGACTGTCTACTGTCGACCTCACCCCATTCCTAAGAGGTCTGTAAGGGGCGTGCATAAGCGCACCAGCGTGCCTACCGTCCCTGTCCTACTGTCCTATTGTCCTCATCTATCTGTATTCACCTTGATTATGTTTATGTTTATACCTATACCTGCTATCTTGTACATGTTTGACAAACAAACAAATAAAATAAAAAATAAAGCATCTTTTAGTGTTGTGTAGCAATGGTCTAAAGCATGGGTCCTCAAACTACGGCCCGCGCGACGCATGTGGCCTGCCGAAGCCATTAATCTGGCCCACACAGAACCATGAGGCTGCCCCGCCCACATTGCCCCGCCCACCCTTCGGACGAGTGCAGGACTTACCTTTGCGAGCCCCGCGGGCTGGAACTGAAAGGTAAGGCCAACAATTTTGGCCTGCAGAGACATTCTGGAGGCAGGGGAGGTGAAAAACAGGGCGCCCAGGAGGCCAAAAAATGCGAAAAATGGCCCGTTTTTTGGCAAAAAAATGGGCTGTTTTTGCCTGTTTTTGGCCTGCAGAATGCTGCTGGAGGCAGGGGAGGTGCAAAATGGGACACACAGATGCCCCAGGAGGCCAAAACATGAGTGAAAACTGCCTGTTTTTCACCTCCCCCGCCTCCAGAAGATAGAGAGAGAGAGAGAGAGAGAGAGACAGACAGACAGACAGACAGACAGACAGACAGACAGACAGACAGAGATTTCTCAAGCTCCTTGGGGCTGAGAAGAATTGCTGCAAAACTGAGTTTTCTGAAGTAGATCACTAGACTCCTAAACAACTGAAAAAATAATCTAGTAAAAAGAAAACTCAACCAAAAAAGCAACATGCAAACAAAATCAAATAAAACACCCCCAGGAGCAAAACAAATTAAAGTTTAATTTGTGTGCATTGTTTAATGGACTGTTAAATTGGCCACACCCACCTAGTCACATGACCTAGCCATGCCCACCCAGTCACATGACCACCTAGCCATGCCCACCCAGCCGGTCCTGGCCCCCAACAGTCTGAGGAACCATGAATTGGCCCCTTGTTTAAAAAGTTTGAGGGAGGACCCCTGGTCTAAAATATTCTTGCTCCTAGTGGGACAATTGACATGCTGAAAATATTTTGGAAGCTGTTTCCTTAAGTCTCCTTTGTTTAAATCTCCTAAAAGAATGGGCAGTGAATCTGGGTATTTGGCTTCAGCCTCCATAATCTGGTCAGCTAGAGTTCGTAATGCCTTGTTTACACAAGCTTGTGGAAATGAGGAATTAGGAGAAATGAGGAAAACTCTTGTGGAGAATAAAATGGTTTACAGTTGATAAGTAAAGACTCTAAGTTTTCTTTATAGATGACAAGCTAACAGATACTTGATCATTGACTGCATTGTACCCAAGTACCGTGTCTGCTATTTTTTTCCTGACTGTTTCATGACTTGAGCACTAAACCATGATCTTCTGACTGAAGGTTATCCAATCCCAGTCTATTTTAATTTGCTGATGCCCCAGATGTCAATATGTATTGTTTTATCTCATCCATTAATGTTAAATTATGGAAGTGATTATGAAGTAATTGTAATTGGGATATTGCATTTCATTTCATTATTAAACGCAAGACTGAGCATTCTTTAAATTTGGCTGGTTTTTTTTTACTTTTGTGGATTTTTTAGATATATATATATTTAAAGGCAGTTCTCATCCATCTTTTCCAAAAATCTGCAGTTATTTTTATCTATATTTAAATGCAGTAAATTCTGGAGTTGTGATTTATTAGAAATAGAACTGTTTTATTTTACATTTAATAATCACCCATATAACCAACATTATCTCTTACCTTTTATTCAACTTACTTGTATTAGAAATAATTGATAATTTCAAATTATTTGATCACAATCCCAGTCCTGTGCTACCATTTGTAACCCAATTATGTGCTAATATTTATACGCCATACCATTACTTAGGATTAGAACTTCTTATAATACTATTTTATTTGCTTTTATTTTAGTAACCATGTTCTTAATTATTTTAGACCAGCGGTTCTCAACCTGTGGGTCATGACCTCTTTGGGGGTCGAACGACCATTTCACAGGGGTCGCCACGTGCGTTAGCCCGCCATCTTGGTGCCACCGTCACTGCAGGGTTGAAATGCTCCCGGTTCGGCCGTGCCTGCGGGTCGCCGGACAGCCGGTAGCGACAGAAGCGGGAGACTTCGGCCACCCGCCCAGATGCCGCCATTTGGGTTCTTTTACCCTCTTCGCATGCGCAGAACGCTTTGCGCATGCGCAGAGGGTAAAAGAACCCAAATGGCGGCGTCCGGGCGAAGTCTCCTGCTTCCGTCGCTACCAGCTGTCCGGTGACCCGCAGGCAAGCCCGAACCGGGAGCATTTCACCCCTGGTGCCACGCTCCTTTGTCACCTCATCCCATGCGGGAAGGGGGCAGGGCAGGGGTCGTGGCGGCGGGGGAGGGGCGTGGCATTAGAAAGGTTGAGAACCACTGTTTTAGACTCTATTATACTTATTGTTTTTCTCTTATGCATGTATACATATATATAGAAGGATGTAATACTTCCTTTATTCAATATTTTGTTTGTATCTGGCCTTAGGCCTATAATAAAATTGAATTGAATTTGACCATAATAATTATGGGAAGTACTTTTTATGACTTGGTTGAATGATTACTCTTTCTCTTATTCCAGGGATAGAACCAGGTCACATTCCAGGTAACATAAACATTCCTTTCTTCAATTTCTTGACTGAGGAAGGATTTGAGAAACCCCAAGAAGAAATCCGGAGCATGTTCCAGGAGAAGAAAGTGGATCTTTCAAAGCCATTGATTGCCACATGCCGCAAGGGGATTACAGCCTGCCATATTGCCTTGGGAGCATATCTCTGTGGTAAACCAGATGTGGCTATCTATGATGGATCCTGGTCAGAGTGGTTTCGTCGTGCCCCACCGGAGTATAAAATGTCTGAATGGAATCGCCATAAGGCATAATAACTCAATTTTCTGTGAAGCATAGCTCCTAATACTAAGCATGATGAAAAGATAGGAAAATAAATTAAGTTCCTATTCTTTTATAATTTTATCATTTTTTAATCCATGGTTGCTGCTTGCTTTTGCAAACTGGTAATCAAATAAAATTGAATCTTGGGTCAAGTACATTTTTCAATTCTGTGTCCTTCTTTGTTGTCCACAGCTAATAACAGAAGAGAAACTATCCACTGTTATTATAAGTGTTAATATTGATATCATAACTGTCCCTAGTTTATCCATTTAACAGCATAATAGTGGTCAATGATAGGAATTAGTCATATCTGGAAGTTGCCAAGTTGTGGAAAGCTAGCAAAAACTACAGACGAACTTGAATCTTAATGTTGACATAAGTAGAATAACAATGTTATGTTTTAATAGTTTTAGAAACTGCATATAAAACTCAATCAAGACCATTAACTCACTGAAACAAATCATTTTAATGGGCTGAAGTATTATTAGGGAAAGGACCAACAGATTTCATGAAATTGGATTCCAATTCCAAGTAACCTTGGTACTGTATCAAAGAAGGTTGTTTCCTGTGAATTCACACACCGAATTTCCAACTGTTGTAAGGTGCAAAGAATCCTCTTCTGAGAGACACATTCAGGCAGAAGTTATGATGATTGATGTATTTTAGGCTCTGTCGTTTAGGCTTTAAAGATGATATCCAGGAGTTTTGAGGCAGACATCTTCAAAGTTGCTTTGCACGTTATAGGTTAAGGTAGCTTGTCCATGCACTCTGGCACAGAAGTTGTTATTTAAGAAATCATTGTGCCTTAACTACTTAATGATTATGAGGTCAGGCTCCAGGTATGTACCTTGTTACAATGTAAGCAGTTATATTCAGTCTTCAAATGTACAAAACCGAGGAAAACCAGTTCATTGATGATTCTACCATGTGTACATACAACGCAAGAAATCTGTATCAAGCTATCAAACGTTATAATGTGAATCTTAATATTTATAAATCAAAGCCACCTTTATTCCCATATATTCATCCTTCCTTTAGTTTTCAATATTTAGGAATGACTTCTTTGCCACCAAAATAGCACTTTTCACATTCCTGATGAAACACAAGAGTTTTGAAAGAACATATACTAAAGTACATATACTAGGAAAAGTCTAATGAGCAACAATAGTGTAAAGGGGATTAAGAATTATTATGAGGACAGACTGCTGACTAACCTGGAAAAAGGATAAAAGCAAACTTTGTGTGTGTGCAAATGGAGCGCCCTGGAAGAAGACCTGCAGGGCTGGCTACTGAAATGCTAGTTAGTTAGCTGTGCTTGTATACAATCCTTTATAGACCTTGTCTCCACTTCAATTTGCTATGGAATTATTATATTTGACAATCCCAATTTTCTCCTTGGTTTCATGATATCCTCACTGGGCCTATGGTCCATGAGTGTGATAACATAGCCAGCATTAGCTATATCAGTTTTAAAATAGTTTTCTCTTCCCTTTTCCTGTCCCACCAGGAAAATTTGAGTTGTATAAAATCCAAATACATTGTCACTCATTTTGGAAGTGAGATTAAGAGATATATCTGTTTCTCCACCATATATCCAATTTTCACTTCCCTGTAACAAAATCAGCAGATGCATATTCTTATCTGCAACCATTTGGGCTTCCTTAGACATTAATCCCTTGTAACAAACCACATACCATATCTCCCTTTCAACCAGCGTTTACAGTTCTCCATCCATTACCCCATGTGCAATAAACTTTCAGTCAAGATACACCAATTTATCTTCTCCCTCCAATTTTTCATCATTTACACTATATATATATAAAACAGATAGCTGTTCACTTTTTCCTCCTATTCAACCATATCTCAGTGACCTGCTGAAGAGAAAAAATGGAGATATGCCCCCTGCCTTGCATAAAGCTGTACTACATGTACCAATTTTGCTCACTGTCACGTGGTTATTTTTTTATTTATTATAAAATAAATAAAATTTATTCCATTCTTATACTTACAATAGAATGTTAAAACAGAGAATAATTACAAATAAGATTAAAAACAAGAAAAATATAGTATAATTGAGGTCAAACCACAATCATTCATGGTCCCAAACATGAGTGGGCTTCAAAAATTTCAGCAACGGGTTCTCTGCCCGGTTGCTGGGTGGGTGTGGCCATGGTGGGCGTGGGCGTTTTTGCCTTCCCCAGGTCAGGAGGCTTTCCTCGAGCCTCTGGGAGGGTGAAAACTGCCTCCCCCGGCCTCCGGAGGCCCTCTGGAGGCTGGAAACGGGCCCGTTTTTGGACTTCTGGAACTTCCGGAAGGCCCATTTTTCCCCCTCCCTGAGCCTCCACACAGGCCCTGCACTTACCTCGCATCCAAAACGGGCCGCGTGGAGACTCCTAGGAGGGGTGGGGTGGACGGGGCCAGCCAGGGGTGGGATTTGGCAGTTCGCCGAACCAGCCATAACGTTAGCTATGGGTCCGCCCGAACCCGGGCGAACCCATAGCAGCCCACCCCTGGTTCCAAATCATTGCAAGAGAGGCTTATGCAACATCCAGGTCCAATGCATGGGGAAAGAACCAAGTTTCAAGGTCTTTGGAAGACCAATAAAATTGGGATTATCTTAATCTTGGGGGTATGCTGTTCCAAATATCATAATAGAGTAGGCTTGTCCCACATACTGGTAGTTTCATAGAAGAGATCCAAAACATGCCTACCCTATTGGATCTCATGTAATCAGGGAAAAAAAAATCAGAAATAGATTGTTTTGCAAATAAGCCAGCCCTGTGCCATGAAGGGCTCTATAGATGGCAGTCAGCACCATGAATGAAGAAAGAAAAAAAAAGGTATTTGTGAAAAATCCTTTCAAATATTTGAAAATTGTTGCCATAGGCAATCTCAGTCTTTTTAGGACAGTAAGCTATACCAGGAGATAAAAAGAAACATGCTAGAAAAAGAGCAGAAAGCCACTTTTAGATTGCTGTCAGTAATTATGTCTGTGTAGTCACTGAGTTGAGTTCTCCTCAAAACTATGCAAGTGAAACGTTCCCTGCCTGAGAAATATATTTGTATGAAATTTGATATTCAAAACACTATTTTTAAAATAACCATTCTTATATTAGTATAAGGCAGTAAATGGAAAACCAAAGCTCCGACACTTCTGATAGGCAAACTTCACTACTGAACATCTCTCTCAGAAGGGTACTCTGTTTACCTGAGTCCCCATAGCAACTCTAGCTCACAGATGGGAATGTGTTTCTTAGCAACCATCCTTGGTAATTACACATAGTTCCACTTCTTTGTCTCCCTGGACTTGGCAAGGACCTGCCTGATTCATGAGAACTCCACTGGCACCTCAGTTGAGACCATGGCAGCAGAGGTGAGACACGTGTTTGTGAGGAGGGCTTAACTTTGTGCATTTTAGAGAAAAAAGTAATCCCTCCCAGCCAGGCAGTTACACACAAAGGTGCTGATGCCCTATGACAAAGCCTCTTGGTTTTTAGGCCCAGGTCACAACAGTAAGCCTTGCTGTGCTCTTGCTGCCAGTCCAGGCCACATGTGGCAGGCATGTGAGGCTCTCCTTGGCCACCTCTGGCAACTGATTTGGAGCCACATCTGGTTGGCAACTCTGGGACATGCCTGGCATGTATATAGCTCATTTATAATCATAATTGTGCTTTTCCCAGCCAGAGGTTTTGTAAACCTGGCCAGGCATCTGTATGAGCCTAAAAAGACCAGTGGCTTGTTTCAGGGTCAGAAGGGGCTTGAGGAAATTAGTCCCTTACTTGAGTACCAGCAGACACCAGAGATGGCTAGCCCCTTCCTCCATTATGGACATGACCCTGAGGAGCTTAGCCCTGTGCTCCGATACCTACAACATCCTGAAGAATTTACTGTCTTGTACCAACCACCACCAAAGTCTGAGGCAGAGATTGATACTGCAATCCAGCAGTCAGAGGAAATCAGTCCTTTGCTCCAGTATCTACAACAGCTGGAGGAAATTGGCAGCAACCTGCTTCAACGGGACAGCTGTCACATATCTTCCTGCCCAAGAATTGTCAACAAAGTGGAGATTGTGACTCAGGTGAAATACATGGGGACTGGCCAAGTCTATCTTTGCAACTTTTTCAGGGTCTTCAGGGGGAAGCAAAGAAAATATTGTAGCTATAGTGCTGATTTGCAGACAAGGAAATAAGGGAAGGTAATAAAGATCTATATTCAGCAAAGATCCATGAGTTAAATCTTAAAAAGCCTTAGTTTTATCTTGCCAATATATCTAAGCAAATGGAATTGAAATTAACCAATTTCAGCACTTGACATAATAAAGGATAATTTTGTTGGTCCTGAAAATCCTTCTCAACATTGTGTGTGATGCAGTACTTAAGCTCACGTTTATTATGTTACATTAGTTCAGTAAACATTGTCTAAAGTAAATATACAGTGTGTATGTGTGTACACACACACACACACACACACACACACACATTAATACGTATATTAAGTGAAGTGCAAGGGTAATATTCCTGTCTGTATTATAAAATGGTCACGATGTGGAGATGCAAAGTTAATTTGCTAATCTTACTGTCATAATTATGAAGGTAATAACTAGGCTGGGAATTGTGATAAGTCATTTCCTGTGTAGTCAACTAAAGTGTCTTTTTTAAAAATTTTGAATTTATATGCCACTTCAATCACCAATATAATTATAGAAATCATACATATTAGAGTTGGAGTTGTTGTATCATTTGATCTTATGAAATCTTGGCTGCCTGATCTTCTTAACGTTATAATTTCTCGCTCATATCCCTCTGTAAATGGAACTCTAAATATTTGGCAGATCTAACCTTTGTATGTGGTGAAATTTTTTTAATCTATTCTGTTTTCCCACCATTCTACTTCTGTTTCTATTCCTGAATTAAAATTCTTCCTTTCAGAGTAGATTTTTATCAAGCAGTTATCCCACTTTATTCTTAGATGCTCCAGATGAAAATATCTATTCTCTTTTCATATTTTGTTTTAAATCTAAATTCCTTTTGTATCATGCTTAGATTATTTTTACTATTTAGTGTAAATAGGAACTTGATTAACTTTATACAGTACCTAGAACATAAGATACAATTTTATGTAATATACAACTCTATCCTTTTTGGGACCGACAAATTGATTTGGGTGGGTTGGGTATAACTTGTAGAAATAAAAAGTTAATTCTTACTCACATTTTCAAAAATCTTATAAGCAAGCTCAAGTTCTATACACATATCATTTTGAAAAAGAGGTTTATGGAAAAGCTTTTTGGTCAATAGCCGAACAACTTCAGATTTCTATCACTCCTATTATGTTATGTGTTGGCAGATACTTTGCAAGACGTTTATGTCTTCCTCACTCACTATTCCTCTGACCTCCTAATAATACTTCTAGTCTTTTTCAGGACAATTGTCTTATTTCTACTTCCAAATCCCAACCAACAGAACTAGTTAGTATGTACTACAATCTTGTTTGAATCTTCATGAATGCATGAAGAAATGCTTGCCATCGCTAATAATAATAACTTGCAGCTCTTACAGGACATTCCTGTAATTATTTGATCCCATCAATCTCTCTTATGCATTGTCTTCTCCTTCCAGTTCCATCAAATTTGTTAAACTTCATTGTTTTTTCTGGTCCATTATCTGCTTATAGGATGATTTCTGCTTACTGATTATGACATCAGAGAGAACAATGTTTATTTGGTCCAGGATTGATTGATTGGTTTTCTGTTACTGCCTGTCTACAAATCCATAATTGGAAGACATCTATTTTCTTTAACTACTGGAGAAGGAACAAATAAACACCGTAGGCTTGATGTATTTGGGAAGAACTGGTTAGGCTGAAGAATAAGGGTGGCTACTTTTGAAACCATAATCAAGGTCAACCATTGGCCTCTTACCTGTGAAATGTGCAAGATTTGATCCTCTTTCCTCCATTTTTTTTTTCACATTTACAGTTCAAGATGTGTTAGCATCAATATACCAATTATACCATATTATACATCATCATTCTGAGAAGCTGTGGTGATAAGGTTGAAGTTCTATTCCAGTGTGTAGTGGGGAAGAAACAGGCTGAAGCTGAACAACCCAAGCAAGATGAAATTACAGTTGGTACTAAGTGCAATGGTCCTTTTGCCAATTGGTGTTAAATGCCACAAACATGTGTTTCAGCTTCAGCTCTGGTTCCAGTATACTTCTGGCTACAGTTTGTGTACTCTATTGTAATGCACTCTGCGTGAGGTTACCTTTAAAAACTATGCAGCTGCTAATAGAGGGCAGCCATTTTAATAATAAAATACCTGTGTAATGGTCATGGTATAGGTTGCAAATATGTTTCTGAGTCAAATTCCAAGACCTGGTGTTAACCAACAAAGTCTTAGATGGTCCAGTTCGCATTTATGTTTCCTGAGTAGAATTTGCCCAAGCCACATAATCATCTAGAGGTCAGGGGCATGCTTCAGGTCCCCACTTCATGAGAAATCAAGGGGATAAGGGCTCAGAGGGCCTTCTCAGTGATGCTTCCCAATATTACTTACTTTCAGGTTGCTTTTGGCCTCTTGCCTGCTCCCTTTTAGTCATATAATGGTCCTGTCTTGGGGGTTCAGGTAGTAATGGTGGTAGTGGGCTACATTTTTGTCATGGTTGGATTTTTACAACCATGGCTTTACAATTTTAAATTAATGGAATGATATAGATTTTACTTGGGAGTTGAGGCATGTTTCAGTTCTGATGTTTTTTTGCCTTTTGTGTTACTAGTTGTTATTACTGTGCTATCGTACAATTTTTATGAATGGGAGATAGATATTTATTATACCTCTTTTAACATTCGGCCCTTCTTACCCCCCCATGAAAAATAATAAGTTGAAAATATTGGCAATGGTCATGCAGAAATATAAGTGGAGCAGTTTCCTCCTTTGTCCCCAGACTCTTGACATAATGGTTTGGAAAAAGGAGTCAACTTCAGAAAGCTTGTCAGACTTACTTTATGACAAAGTTTTCTTCAGTTCAGCATCAGTAAGCATAACGGTTATGGGATGTATTTTCAAGACCCGCCCTTCTATTCTCTGTTTACCTGGGACATTAAAGGAGATTCAATGCTAAAGTGTTTTTTTTTCCTTTTATTTAATCCAAAATACAATGCATTCAGTGTATTTAGTACATAGTTCTACTTTTAAAAGTATAATAAAATACTGCATAATTTAATGCAATACATACAATTATAAAACACAATAGTTGCATCCAATAAAAGCTGATGTTCAAATGTCTATAGAAAAATCAGGTAATATATTCAGAGTGAATTGCAGATTTAATTGATTCTAAATATTAAACAATGATTTTACAATTTGGGCTTAAACAAGGCATACAAATTCTCAGATCCTTATTTGTGCTGGAACTTACAAGTATTTCACATGCAAATAATCCATACTTTATTTCTTTTGGGGGGGGGCATAACAGGTGCCCATGGACACAGCCTTCCCAATGCCTGCCACCACATATCATGTAAACAAAGTGACCTATCGTCCAGCAGGTAGGAAATATATAATTGATGGGAGGTTTCTATTTTCTCTACTGTTTAGTGAAGACTGATATAGATTCCTAGATTCTAGGAGCTATTTGTTAATGTCTGATCAATCTTTTGTGAAACTATAAGGAAAAGCAAAATACGTGACCATTATCCCAACCACTACCTCCAGATATGCTGGATTGTAATTTTCAGAATTTCTTCCCTAGCCAGGCAGGAATTCTGAAAGTTATGTTCCCATAAATCTGGAGGATGGCTGAATTCAAATTATTAGTTCAAACCTGGCAATCCATACTTTCACCAAGACTAGATGGTGATGTGCAGAGACTCAAGACTTGAGTCCAATTTAAACTGTGACATTTGTACAAGCTCTAGGCTTGATCTTGCACCTTATAACTTGATATTGCAGTACAAGTGTGGTGTTTGCTGTGCACTGCTATCTACTGATAATGCCATCCATGTGAAGATAACCAATCACCGTGTTGCAGGCTTGGAGGTTTTTTCTTTCATCTATGGACCTCCATAAATGTTTATGCAGTAGAATCTGGAGTGCACCTTCAATCAGGGGTGGGTTCTAAAAATTTTTTACTATTAGTTCTGTAGGCGTGGCTTATTTTGTGGGTGTGGCTTGATGGTCACGTGACAGTGGGCATGGCTTCATGGTCATGTGACTGGGCGGGCGTGGATTTGTGGTCATGTGACTCGGCGGGTGAGGCTTGGTCATGTGACTGGGTGGGCATGGCCAACTCAATGTCACTCACGTCAAGGGGTGCCTCACCTGGCCCCTCCCCTCCCAGCCATTCCTTGTCACACCCAGCCTCAACGTATCTATAGTTCTGTAAAAATGTTGTTCACCTTTTTTCAACTTTATTATCTACATACTATAGATGTATTTTCATGGACCACTGAAAGGAGGAAATGGCTCACATGCTTTGGCCA
>QLTV01004445.1:52241-91295 GCA_003457575.1 Thermophis baileyi | reverse complement strand
ACCACTGCACCCCTCCCCTCACACACACACACTTCCTCTTTCTTCCTTCCTTTCTCTTTCTCTCTCTCTTTCCTCCCCTCTCTCCACCAGAGCAGCAGCAGTGGGAGAAGGAAGAAAGCTGTGCATCCGCGGGACCCGAGGCAGATGCGGGCGGCAGTCACCCAAAAGCCCCGTAGAAGCCAAGTGCGCCAGGCCCAAAAGGCGAGCCTTGCTCAGCTGCACGGATATGCAAACTGCCCGGTTACGTGGCCCTTCGCTCCAAGTGAGAGCGCACCAAGCCGTGCAGGACAGGCAGCAAGCACGCTGCCCGAGAAGCAGAGAGACCTCCAGCTAAGCGCATCCACGCTCAGGCTTTGGCTGTGATCCCTTGGTGCGGTTGGATGTGGAGCAGAGCGAGCAAGGGGCTGGGTGGCTCCCACCATGCTTTGGTGCACGCCTGTCCTTGCAATGGTGCAAAGAGAGCTCTGGTTCCCTGGCCGGCCGCCGGCTGCCCCTTCCCGCGCCCCAGCCTCCACTCACCGGCGAGCAGCAACACAGGGCTGGTGCTGAGCTGCCGGGCCTCAGGGCTGCGGACAATGCCACTGCTGCTGGGCTAACCCAGCAAGGATCAGCGCAGCCCAGCCATTGCGCCAAGCCCGACCATCCGCAACGCAGGAGAGGGCAGTGGTGGAAGAACAGGGTGACAGCTGGAGAGGGCAGTGGCAGCAGGGAGGGCACTTCGGGATATGCTGGCCGGGGGCGGGAGGGGGCAGCCAGCCCAGAAAGCTTCTAACCACCGTGCGAAGGTTGCTGGGCTGCCCTCTCCCCACCCCACATCCCCGCAGCCTTCGGGAGATGCTGGCCTGGCGGGGAGGGCAGGTAGGCTAGCGCAAATGCTTACCTGTGTGTAGGCAGGAGGAGGCAGTTCTGTGGATGCACGCGGCGAAGGCGAGGCAGGGCGAGCGTCGGGCGGGCGAGCGAGCATCGGGCGGGTGGGGCAGGCGAGCAAGCAGCAACGTGGGGGGGAAACCAGTTTGGGGGTGTGGCCAGCCAGCCATTTCTACCGGATCAGCGACCCAGGCCCAATTACCACTAACGGTTCTCCCGAACCGGTCCGAACTGGTAGCAACCCACCTCTGCCTTCAATGTCTGATAAATCTTCTTTTCATTAAAGAACAAGGGAAAATGGCTATGGGAGCTGGGGGTCTGGTCAACTTCACTGCCAAATAGATCCATACGATGCAGAAGAAATAGTCCCACAAGAAACTAGAAGAAGCAATTGACACAATGTTCATCAGTGTGGAACATTTCATTTTAAATGAACTCCAGTGCTAATATGAAAGGGGAAGAAACTCTATTGACTTTTTCAAAATCATGCATGATTTTACTATTCCTCCATCATTTTTTGCCTTGTCCATATTTTTTCAAGCTAAGAAGTCTAAATGCTTTACTTTTTCTTCACATAATCATTTCACACCATCATTTCAGTCAATTGTTCAGTTTTGTTTTAGGTTTGTGTGTGTGTGTGTGTACCTTTCAAAGTTCTATAATATATTTAACAATAAATGTTAATAGTATTCAAGTCTGATTTTACCATAAATTTATACCGGTATAATAACATTATACTGTATTGGTGGTTTTACTATCTGTTGTTATCCAAGCAATTCCAGTAAAGGGGTCCCATGAGATAATTTTTTTTCTTTTGCATTGTTTTGTAAAATCTTTTGCATAATTCATAAAAAGTGGACTATGCAATTCCCCAAAATACATCTCTGGAAGATCCTTGATGGAAGATGGAATTATTGAAATGATTTTCTTGTTTATTACTCTATATGCCTTTTTGGGAGAAAGAGGGGAATAAAGTTTCTCCAACCTGGTAACTGTGTTATAGATTCCAATTTTAATACTCTTCAGTTACTATAACGATAGATGTAATCACTTAGAAATAGGGGTGGGTTCCACTTACCTTCCCCACCGGTTTGCATCGCAATGTTTTGCACGCGCGCGCTTGCTCCACTCGTGCACACGCGTTCCCTCGCGCAATTTGGCTTCCGCACATGCTCAGTAGCTGCAATCAGCCCGAAACACAGCTGAGGAGCTGATCAGCTGTGCTTCGGGCGAAGGAATAAAGGTCAGTATAAACCCAGGGGCGGGCGGGAGGGCCCTTTTTCAAGCAGCAGAAGAGGAAAAACCGTCCCAACAGTAAAAAATTCACCAAAAATTCACAAAAAAAGATGGCGGCGCCCACGGACCGGCACCGACCGAACCGGATCCGTGACGTCACCAGCGGGTCACTACCGGTTCAAGCGATCCAGTCCGTACCGGGAGGAACCCACCTCTGCTTAGAAAGGATTGGGGAATGTTAGAATATAAAGTGATAGTTGGGAAAGAATATTGATTGGAGGAATAGAAGTAAATACCAGAGAAGAGGTCATGACTAGAAGGCTGGTAGTATCATCTGGAGTTGAAGGACTTGTAATATATAAATACCTCCAATATTTTATTCTCTGTCTTCCAGAAAAGCCTGGCTATAAAAACAAGGAGCAGGTCACATATAACAAGGCTGGGGTACCATCCAGCAAAGCACTTCCCTCAAGGACCTCCAGTGCAAGCTCTTGGGACAGCTCCAAGAATCTGGAAGGCGATAAAACAAGAGACGAATTCCTCTGCCCAACACCTCCTTCCACACAGCACTTTCCAGCAAAAAGCCACAATAAACAGAACCACAATTCCAAAACTCCTGCTGCCCAATATATTCACGAATCACCTAAAATATGTGTTGGAAGAAAGGATAGCTTTGACAGCAAAATTTCTCTTGGAAATCACCCAAAGGGAAGGGCTGCAAGTTCCCAAGAACATGCCAAGTCTGTCCAAGAAAAAGCAGAACCCATCAGTTTTAATTCAGATGAATCAACAGGCAAGTTACATCATTCTGTACGAACTGAGTTGCTCAGCTCCCCCACAAAAAATATAAAGAGCAGCTATGAAGACACTGAAGTAGCCAAGACTGTTTTGAATGCCAAAGACTCCTTGGCTTCAGGTATACACAATGTTAAAGTGGAAGGGAAGTCGCTTCAGGAAAAGAAAAGCAGTCTGATGCCTGCCAATATCAAAGCCAAATATGGCACCACAGTAGTGGAGAAGCTGATATCAGAGGAACAGGTAAACAAAATAATTTCAATTGAGGACATGATCATTAATAGCACTCATAGTTGGTGAACTTAGATCAGAGGTGTCAAACTCAATTTCATTGAGGGCTGCATCAGGTTTGTATTTGACCTTGGGGGGGGCATGGCCAGCTTGACGTCACTCGTGTTGGGGGCACCTGTGGTGGCCCGAGCACTCTGCCAGCGAAAACAGGCTCCCAAGCTCCATTTTTGGCTGAGACAGCCTCCTGCAATCCTCTGCCCATGAAAACGGAGCTCAGGAGGGTTGCCCGCAGCCCTCTCATACTCCGTTTTTGGCTGCGATGGCTTCCTGCAACCCTCTGCCAGCGAAAAGGAGCTCGGGGGGGGCACCTGCGGCCCTCCCGAGCTCCATTTTCACTGGCAGAGGGTATCTTTTGGAAACTTCACACACTGCAGGCTGATTCTTTGCAGTTTCCAGGGCAGCCCTGCGGGCCAGATCTAAGCACCCTGTGGGCCAGATCCGGCCCCCTGGCCTTGAGTTTGACACCTCTGCCTTAGATGTTCTGAACTTCAACTTGCATAAACTTCAGGTGGAGAAAGTCTCAAAGAGACCAAATCTTGGGTGGTCTTAAGAATAATAACTCTACTATCATACAAGTTTTCGTGGGCCATTGTTGCCATCAGATGCACAGAATACAGATAATCCTTGACTTCCAACCACAACTGAGCCCAGAATTTATGTTGCTAAATGAGAAATTTATTAAGTGAGTTTTGCCCCATTTTACAACTTTTCTTGCCACATTTGTTAAGGGAATCACTGCAGCTGTTAAGTTAGTAATACGGTTGTTAAGTGAATCTGGCTTCCCCGTTGACTTTGCTTGTCAGCAGGTCACAAAATATGATCGCACGACCCCAGGACACTGCAGTTGTCATAAGCATGAACCAGTTGTCAAGAATCCGAATGTAAATCCTGTGATCACAGGGATGGGACAATGGTTATAATTGTGAAAAATGGTCATAAGTCATTTTTTTCAGTGCTGTTGTAACTTCGAACAGTAACTAAATGAACTGTTGTAAGTTGAGGACTGCCTGTATTGTGCAGATAATGGAGTATTATATCTCTACACACAGCTGTTGCCAAGGGTGAGAAAAGAGGAGAAAATGGTGAAAGGAGAGGTAAAAGTCAGAATTAGCTATTGTCAGTTATATGCAGATATAAAGAAAGTAAGTTAAGAAAGTTAAACGTGGTACACACATTCTTGCAACTAAATATGGTTAACATATATGTTAACATTTATTTTATTTATTTTATTTATTTGTCAAACATGTACAAGATAGCAGGTATAGGTATAATCATAAACATAATCAAAGTGAATACAGATAGATGAAGACAATAGGACAGTAGGACAGGGACGGTAGGCACGCTGGTGCGCTTATGCACGCCCCTTACAGACCTCTTAGGAATGGGGTGAGGTCGACAGTAGACAGTCTAAGACAGACAACTGTGAAACATCCCATTTCCTTCTGGATCCAGACTGTGCTGTGTGGGAATGGCATTGGTTTCTGGTCTTGTGGTTTCTAAAAATAAATACTCCGAACTGGAAGGGATTTGGAGCAGGATTCAGCCCCTTCCACTGCCACCTGACTTGTTTCATCCAGAAAGCAGTTCAAAACCCTCCGAATAGTTTCCAGTTTGGAAGATTTACTTTTGGAAACTTCCAGACTGGCCCATAGAACTGCATGGTTCAGAAAAGTCTTGATATACTCCTGAGGCTTTACAACTTCAACAATTACTCACCTGAAATTTGCATATGGTATTTGTTATGTTAGACCCGAAAGTATTTGCAGAAAAAGCAATATAGGATAGCTAACTGTTCCTTGTTTTACACATTATATGTCAGGGTTGAGTGAGGCCATTTTGAGATTTCAGTGCTGACATTATATTTCTTTGCAAGGCTAATTTTGAGATTCATGTGCATTACATTCTATTGATAATAATATCACTGTAGTTTGTATATTAGATAAAAATGTAGATTTTTGTTCATCTACAGCTTAGAAATTTACTTTTAGAAATACATTCTCTAGTTAGGGCAGCCTTCCAGGTGTTTTCCAAATATGTTACCCATACTGTCCATCACCTCCAACCAGCATAGATAATGGTATCAAGCTGAGAAAAATGGTGCTAGGCTTTTTTATTTTCACTTGGAAAATTATGGTTACTTCCATGATGCTTATCTGAAGAAACCGGTAGCGACGGGGTTTAGAACCCATTACTGACACACATATATATTTTCCAGGCACGGCGTGCTCTTTGTGAAGCTGGACTGATCCAAGGACAGAAAAGACTCAGTGACTGGCCATTCAAATCTCTTGAGAATCCTATGACAGCTTCACCTTATGCTGATTATTATGAACTGGGTTATAATCTGAGATCCAACATTTTCCAAGGTGAGCTAGACAGATCTCCATGCTTCCTGTTTTGGTCTTACAGGTAGTCCTCGATGTATGACCACAACTGGGACCAGAATTTCCATTGTAAGTCATTTCGGTCATAAGTTGGGTCAGAACCAATTTTAGGACAATTTCTATGGTAGCTGTAAAGAAAACCACATGGTTATTAAGCAAATCAGGTGGTTGCTAAGCAAATCCAACTTTCTCAATGGGTGTTTTTTGCTGGAAATTGGCAAAAAGGTTGCAGTTCGTGATTATGTGACTGCAAGACACATTGCAACCAGTTGTAAATGCAAGTTGGTTGCCCAGCACCCAAATTGCAATCACCTGACTGCGGGGGTGATACAACAATAGTCATAAATGTAAGTACAGTTCATAAGTCACTTTTCTGAGGCTGTTGTAGCTTTGAACAGTCATCAAATTGAGGTTGAGGACAACCTGTAATAATAGCATGATTTGGTGCTGGTAATTTAAGAGACCCCTTCTTCCTTCAGAGGAATCATTTTCACAAATAAAGAGTTGTTTTGCTTTTACTTTTTCTGCTTGTAAGATCAAACTCTCATCTTCAATGTAGTCTGGGAGTTAGAATCATGGTGTCCCGCAGGCTTCTGCTTGTCCCAGTCACTACCTCAGTGGCAAAGGACATTGAGCATTGTTATTCAAAACACCAAAGTTGCCTTTTGGGGGAGGGGTTGTTTGTTTTGCTTAATATGCAAATAATTATATCAAAAAGTATTTCTCCCAACAAAAGATTTGAACCCAACCCCAAATTATAGTCAGTATCAGATATAAAAACCTGTCACTGTTTAAAATTCGATACAGTATCACTAACTTTTTCCTGTTTGTCCTCGATCTCTGTCGATTCCAGTGATTCAGGACAAAAATTATTATAGCAGAAGTGAACAATGTCTAAATATTCTTTCTTTAGGAGGACCATTAGAAACTAAAAGCTTGATGAAGGATTCTTATACTCCTGATGTAATAAAGAGGGCAGTACGGGATCCCAAACGTTGGCATGGAAGGAAGACTGATGATCTAGGTAAGGAAATCTAGGAACTACAAACTTCTAGTTGAAGGGGGAGACTTGCTTAGCTTCTCTTCCTGTCAATGTTATGAGTAGATTATGTAGCAATAGCAATAGCACTTAGACTTATATACCGCTTTACAGTGCTTTGCAGCCCTCTCTAAGCGGTTCACAGAGTCAGCATATTGCCCCCAACAATCTGGGTCCTCATTTTACCTACCTCGGAAGGATGGAAGGCTGAGTCAACCTTGAGCCAGTGAGATTTGAACTGCTGAACTGCAGCTAGCAGTCAGCTGAAGTAGCCTGCAGTGCTGCACTCTAACCACTGCGCCACCTCGGCTCATGTATACATCTTCAGTATTACTATAATCTAAATATTTAGATTTCATCCATTTCCTAGTTTACGAACCTCACACTATTTGCTCAGGAAGAGATTTAAAATAGTTTATATGACTTTCGGTACAGTAATTCCCTTTCAGCGATCCTTACATAATTTCACTACAATGTTTACAAAAGCAGTTTTGCTGTTGCTTTTTCATTGGTGGCTCTTTTCCAGCTCCTCCAAAAAGTTAAGGATGTAGAGCTCAATAATAATAATAATAATAATAATAATAATAATAATAATAATAATAATAATAATAATAATAATAATAATAACAACAACAACAACAATAACAATAACAATAACAACCCAGTCTAGTCCAGCAATGATTCTGAATTAGCGTAGGGATTTTTTTTTTAGCATCAAAAAATTCTTGAATAGAAAATTCTTGAATTTGTAGCTTGTCCAATAACTTTTGATGATGATGACGATGACTATGATGATGATGATCGTTGTTGTTGTTGTTTTGTATCTCATCAGGGAGATGGTTCCAGAAAAATGCCCTTAATCTTAACCTGCAGAAAGCTTTGGAGCAAAAATATGGGGAAAAGAACAAAGGCAGCAAATCCTAAAAAGGCATAAAAGAGGCATATGAGCCCTTGGTGAAAGTTATCTGCCTCTCCCTCGCAGTGAAATAAATCTCATTGCAGTCTCTGTCCTTCAATGTACTTATCTATATTGATAACACTACAAGTAAGTTCAATTCAGATGAATAGGAAAGCCTGTTTGTCTTACTACTGACACTTTATAGCAGTGGTTCTCAACCTGTGGGTCGCGACCCCTTTGGGGGTCGAACGACCATTTCACAGGGGTCGCCGCACGCGTTAGCCCGCCATCTTGGTGCCACCGTCACTGCAGGGGTGAAAAGGTCCCGGTTCGGCCGTGCCTGCGGGTCGCCGGACAGCTGGTAGCCCGGACGCCGCCATTTGGGTTCTTCTACCCTCTGCGCATGCGCAGAATGCTTTGCGCATGCGCAGAGGGTAAAATCTCGCGCGTGGCGGTGGCGGGGGGGTCGTGCCATTAGAAAGGTTGAGAACCACTGCTTTATAGACACTTGATCACACAAATCAGCATATAAAGTTTTCAAAGTACAGAATTACATCACTATTTGCTAATTCCAAGAGGCAACCAAATGTACTGTTCATGGGTCCAGTTTAAAAGTTGTTGACTTCATTAGTCACGTAACAGATGAAAGCTTTGCAAAAATGTTATACAGAAGGTATAGACTTCTTTTTAATTGCACATGAAAAAAAATCATAAAAAGGATTGGATAGTTCTGGGGTGGTTGATATCCTAAATAATCAGTCCAACTGCAGGCTGATATCTGCATAGGGAAGTCCAACCTTTATTGGTAGAAGTGGATGTAGTATGAAAACAATGCAATAGTGCCCAAAATATTGCCTCTGCAATGAGGACGTTTTCCATAGTGAAGCATGTTTTTGCAGGGTAAAGTTTTTATTAACAAAATTCATTGCACAAGACAATAATTATTGATTTCTTCCCAGCAGGCATTTCCCTTCTAATAAGAGTTTGTGTTGTTGAGAATAATATGAAAGAAATCCAGTGACTGTTATACAGTATATCAAAAGCAAAGTCATATCGTCATTTTTGTATCTATGTTAAAAATTCATATTTGCACTTCTTTCTCCTGTATCTTTTATGCAGTAGATTGGATGGCCTTCCCTTTTGGGCAGGAGGCCTAGTTTCCTTCTCTCTCCGACTTTGGCAGTGTATATTTGACATCAGTTTGTTTTCTTCTAATTATGTAAAAAATAACCCTTCCATTGCACAAAAGAGAATGAGATTATGTATTTAAGGCAGTAGTGGGTTGTAAATCCCGTCGCTACCGGTTCACTCGTGCACATGCACAGAAGCATCCTGGGTGGGTGGGCGGAGCCTCCCGCCGCCGCCGCTACCGGTTTGTCGAACCGGGCCGAACCGGGAGCAACCCACCGCTGATTTAAGGGCTAGGGAGTTTTTATTGAGGAACACGTTTCAAATGTCTTGGCAGATCTGGGAGATGACCTGTAGCTTACTGTCAGCAAAATTTGTCTCCAAAGGGGATTTGGTGACTTTTTGAAAGATTTCTGGAGGCTGGTGGCCTACAGGTACTTCTTGACCCTTACAGTCTCCCTTGGTCTTAGAGCCAGGAAAGAAACAGTATTCACCTTCTTGATATAAGAAAACAGGGCTTCTGCCTCCAACATTGAATATAAGAATGTCCTGCTTAGATTCCTCCATGGCAAAAACTAATTCATCCTTTGACACAGAACCTGAGGTAGCAGAAAAGCTCAAAAGATAGTCACTAGATTCTTCCTGGGATTTTGCTGAGGGATCACCAATACCTTGATCCATAACTGGGAGGATTGGTTTTGATGTATTTCGACATAACTCTGAATTTGAGAGATTTTCATTAGTTTTGGGCATGTGTGCAGAAACTGTTGCTGTATTAGCACAAGGAAGCATCCCTTCCTCTGAGGCCAACTCAGATAATGGCAATAAACATCCCTTTTCTTTGCTTATTGATAGATCTACTGTAGCAATGTAATCTAGTGGCAAATTTTGACAGTGGCTATTTGAGCTGGGAAGACATCCTGTAGTTTTCTCATTCTTCAACTGTCCACTTGTCTCCTGGATTTGAGTTGGTTCTTGTCCTGTAGGAAATGACAGCTTCTCTTCCACCTGCTGATGTACATTAGACAATAAAGTATTTTCTTTCCCCCCTCCTGGCTGTTGCTGAAGAGACAAAGAAGGCTGTAATCCCATAGACTGCAAAGATACTGGGGTTTCTTTCAGTTCTGAAGGAGTAACTTTCAAATCCTGCTGAACGGTATGTGCAACCAACACTGCAGAGGAATATATGTATGGGCCATTAAAATCAAATATTTGTGTATTGGGATTAGGACAAATCTGGACAGCATTGGCTTTGTTGAGAAGCTCTGTCTTTTTCGTATTCTGAGACCAAAGCAACTGCGGTGTTTTCTTTAACCCATCTTCAATAGCTGCTGGGCCGCCAATCAGTAATTCCCTGTAACATGGAAGAAAGTAACCAAAGGACAATTATCATTTATAAAGAGAGCCTCAAATAGAACACACCAAGGGTTAGATGAGAAAGAAATGGCAGGTGGGACAATAGAAAATGTCTTTAAGAGAGAGAACAGGTAGTCCTCGACTTACAACAGTTTAGTGACCGTTCGAAGTTACAACAGCACTGAAAAAAGTGACTTATGACTATTTTTCACACTTACGACCGTTGCGGCATCCCCATGGTCACGTGATCAAATTTCAGATGCTTGGCAACTGACTCATATTAATGATGGTTACATAGTGTCCCAAGGTCATATGATCACCTTTTGTGATCTTCTGACAAGCAAAGTCAATGGGGAAGCCAGATTCACTTAACAATGGTATTACTAACTTAACAACTGCAGTGATTCACTTAACTGTGGCAAGAAAGGTAGTAAAATGAGGCAAAACTCACTTAACAAACATCTCACTTAGCAACAGAAAATTTGGGCTCAATTGTGGTCGTAAGTCGAGGAGTACCTGTGTTTAAAACTACACCAAAGTCTTCCAGTTTCCTGGAAGTTTGTTTTTTTCTTTGCAAAATAGGATTTTTTGTAACCCTATTGTAAGTTAAGTTGTAAATTGAGCCCAAAATTTCTGTTGAGACATTTGTTAAGTGAATTTTGCCCCATTTGACAAGCTTTCTTGACATAGTTGTTAAGTGAATTACTGCAGTTGGTACATTAGTAACGCGGTTGTTAAGTGAATCTGACTTACCCATTGACTTTGGTTGTCAGAAGGTCACAAAAGGGATCACATGGCCTTGGGACACAGCAACAGTCATAAATATGAACTAGTTGCCAAGTATCTGGATTTTGATCACACGATCATGGGGTTGCTCCAAAGGTGGTAACTTTGAAAAACAGTCATAAATCACATTTTTCAGTGTTGTTGTAACTTTGAACAGTCACTAAATGAACTGTTGTAAGTTGAGGACAACCTGTATATGACTATCCAACATTCATTGCTATAGTAACAGTGGATTTTTACTTTTCCCTCATGGACTAGAACTTTCTCCCAAAACTTCCTAAATTTGTGATGATGCCCAGCCTTTCCAAAATCTCAAACTGACGCAACATTATCATGAATCTTTGGGGCCTGTTCATAGAGAAATACAAAGTTCCTGTGCTGGATGGAATCATTGCATTACTGTATAGTATTTCTTCAGAAATCAGTTTCATGAATTTATGGTCAAATTACTTTTTTACAACTTCATAATCTTTCTCATTGACTGAATTTAAGATCCAATCTACAGTGTTTTTGCTCTGTTTAAGCTTATCATTGTAATCTCTGGCTCCTCCATAATCAAACAGCCTAATTCATTCTCCTGGTTATATTTTTCTTTTAATATTTTATGCTTCTCTATAAACATTTACAACTTTTTTTTTCAAAAGGTTACTTTTGCAGCTACTATGGGTTGCTAAGTAAACTGTCAGTCTTGAAGTATTCCTTGATAGATTGGTTTCAGAGTCCAACTGCAAGCTTGCAAGTGTAATGTGCAAACCAGCTACCAGCTATAGAGGGCCAGCAAAGGGTTAATTGCTAACTCTATGAATCTACAAAACAGAGTACTCAAAACTCACTTGGTCAGAAACCTCAGCAGGCAAGAAAGTATTGACTTTTTACTGAAATGTGCAAATACAAAAATATAAGCCTGTCTATACTTTTCAATTTTCAATTTCACTTTTTCATAAATCTGAACACTAAAGAAAATTACTGGACTTTTAAAAAATGGTAGCAATTAGAATCCACAAAGGATATGTTCTGATATGATTAAAAAGTATTTGGCCTTTCTTATGCATTCCTAATATTTTGGGGTTTGCCTCAGTTTCAGATTTTTATATACAGCAATAATTAGAGGTATATTTATTGTGTGTGTCTTCTAAAAGATAATTGAATTTTGAGGAAATACTGTGAGTGAAGTTCCTTCCACATACATAGATCCTGCCTAGTATAGATCCTAGCATAGATCCTGCTTAAATCCTAGTTGTTAATAGCAATAGCACTTACACTTATATACTGCTTCATAGTGCTTTACAGCCCTCTCTAAGCGGTTTACAGAATCAGCATATTGCCCCCAACAATCTGGGTCTTCATTTTACCGACCTCGGAAGGATGGAAGACTGAGTCAATCTTGAGCCGGTCAGGATCGAACTGCTGGCAGTGGGCAGAGTTAGCCTGCAATACTTCATTCTAACCACTGCAACACTATCGCTCTTTAAATAATTGAATATAGCCGTGATGGCGAACCTATGGCACGCGTGCCACAGGTGGCATGCGGAGCCATATCTGAGGGCACGCGAGGCGTTGCCCTATGTCAGCTGATTTTTGGCCTTCTGGAGGGTGGGGGGAGGTCGTTTTCGCCTTCCCCAGGCTTCAGGAAAGCCTCCGGAGCCGGGGGAGGGCGAAAAACGGGCTGTGCTGCCCCCCCCCCGCGCATGCACGCAGGCCTCACAGAAGTCTCCGGACTTCCGGTAGGC
This sequence comes from Thermophis baileyi, assembly GCA_003457575.1. NCBI lineage: Eukaryota > Metazoa > Chordata > Lepidosauria > Squamata > Dipsadidae > Thermophis > Thermophis baileyi. The sequence goes on along the minus strand of QLTV01004445.1, from coordinate 78,785 downwards.
CCGTTGGGCCGTTTTTCACCTTCCCCAGGCTTCAGGAGGCTTTCCTGAAGCCTGGGGAGGGCAAAAAAGGGCCCAACGGGCCTACCGGACGTCCGGAGGCTTCAGTGAGGCCCGCGTGCATGCGCGGGGGATTGTGTGTGCATGCGCGGGGGGGAGGGCATTGCATTATGGGTGTGGGCACACGCGTGCACGCTATCGCACATGCGCATGCGCATGCCCTTTTGGCACCCGAGCAAAAAAAGTTTCGCCATCACTGGAATATAGGCTTTCATAGATGAATCTGCGCTCTAGTTTCCTCTCTTTGGACTCATGGTGTGTTGAACATTAATTAGCTCCACATCAAACACAATACTAGGGATTTCTGAGTTAATAGTTCACTTCCTTTATAGTTTTGTGAAAATGCTTTGAACTGGACTTCCAGTAGCTGTTGTGGCCGTCCAGCAGCCAGTGGAGCTGGCGGCAGACTCGGACAGTGAGGAGGTTGAGGAGGAACATGGGCCAGTCCTGGAGTCTGGGGAAGGCTCTGATGAGTGCTCTGCATTGGAGGCAGAGATGGGGCCAGGGCCATCTGACAGTTATCAACTACCTTCGGAGTCGGAGATAAGTGGGGCTGAAGATCAGCTGGAGCCTGTTCCCAATGTGCACATGCGCAGAGCTGTCAGGAGAAGGGAACAATTAAGGAACAGGGGTCGACTCGGGAGTAAAGGCACAAGGGGATGCTGAATGGCCCCTCCCATAGGGAATAAATAGGAGCAAAAGGGGAGTGGTGTTTGCAGGAGACAATTAGTTCGTTTATTAGTTTGAAGATTTGCTTATCTGAGTTTCGTGACTCACAGAGACTCCTTGCCAAGTATTTCCTTGTACAGCGTTGCGTCTGGAAGCTATCGGCCTGGCAAATATCCAAGGACTGATAAGGTCTGTGGTTGCAATTCACCCTTGAAAGACTGTTTGCCGGGACTTTGCTGGATGTGAATGCTAGGAATTCACATCAGCCAAATAAAAAGGGGTTTTTTTGGGACAAGGAGTCTGTTTCGTGATTTGGTGAAGCCTAGGTCAGAACAGTAGCGTGTTTCTCAGCTTTGTATACTCACCTCTCCAGTTTACTGGAATGGTGGATTCCTTCCTTTGCTAAAGCACTGGTGTCTTCTGAATGGTTTGCCAATTGCACTTTCTAAAATGAAACAAGAATAGATTGCAGCCCAATCTAGATTAAAATGCTAAAAGAAAGAGATGTTCAAAAAGACCTGTACACACAACACATTTGTAATACTGCATTTGATCACCACAATACGAAAAAGATGTTGAGACTTTTTAAAGGTTGCAGAGAAGAGCAACTAAGATGATTAGGGGGCTAGAGACTAAAACACATGACGAACAATTGCAAGAACTGGGTATGATGAAGAAAAGGATTAGGGGGTAATATGATTGCAATCTTCCAATATTTGAAGGGCTGTCACACGGAAAAGCCAACATTCTCTGAAGCACCTGAGGGCAGGAAAAGAAGTAACAGAAAGAAATTTATCAAAGCAAGATCCAACCTAGACTTAAAGAGAAATTTCCTGACAGAACAATTAATCAGTAGAATGGCTTGGCTCTATCACAAGAGGTTTTTAAGAAGAAATAAGACAGCCATTTGTTTGGAATGGTATAGGGTCTCATGTTTGAGCAGGGGGTTGGACTAGAAGACCTCCAAGGTCCCTTCCAATTCTGGTATTTTGTATTCTGTAAACCTAACCATCTCAACGTGTTTTTCATATCTAGTAGCGTCCTACAGCAGTTCTGTATCTAAAGACTTGATATTCATATGCAACTGACTTCACACACATAGAATTCTTCTCTTCTACACTGCATGGCTTGTTTAGAATTCACATAAAGCAAGGTAAATCTAAGACTTGTTATTTTGAATAGAAAGTGGCTACAACAGCAGTTTCAAGCTAAGCAGGTTTAGGCATGCTTTTTGCCTATTTCCTAGGTTGATTTATCCTTCTTAGCTGGATTCCCCTGATCCGTCATTTTACATTTTTTATAAGTGAATGTTGGGGAGGAACACAATATTCAGGGATGTAAAACATGCCATTTGATTCCCCCAATTCCTAAAAAATCCTTAGTAATCCAAAAAACCAAACAGAATAAATAAACTTTAACTAAACACTAAATTAAGAGATTATCTTTTTTTGGATTTATGGGCCACCGGTTCTCCTCCTCAGCTATTTGCTGCTGCATGTTGTCTACAATACTAGAAGTTCTGCAGAAGCCGGCAATCAAAGGGTACAGATGGCAGAAAGCGAGATGGTGCAACATTAGCTAAGCTATGCTAGTATATTGTCTCCTTATTGACTTAAGTAATTAACCGTGTTGATCTTTAGGGAGGTGATTTTAAAAGATTAAATCTCTGGCCAAATATTACAATGTCTAAAACATAGGGAAGGCTGTTTGTGAAATTATAAGCCATTATATGGCAACACACAAGATTGGCCAAAATTAGGTCTAGCAATGGTGCAAAGACCCAGCCTATTTTGTGGTACAGTAGAATAGTGACTCTCTTCTCATCAGTGGTGGGATTCAATTTTTTTTACTACCGGTTCTGTGGGCGTGGCTTGGTGGACGTGGTGTGGTATGGTGTGGCTTGGTGGGCGTGGCTTGGTGGGCAGGGCAGGGGAAGGATACTGTAAAATCTCCATTCCCACCCCACTCCAGGGGAAGGATACTGCAAAATCTCCATTCCCTCCCCACTCCAGGGGAAGGTTACTGCAAAATCCCCATTTCCTCCAGATCAGCTGGGACTCGGGAGGCAGAGAATAGATGGGGGCGGGGCCAGTCAGAGGTGGTATTTACCGGTTCTCTGAACTACTCAAAATTTTCGCTACCGGTTCTCCAGAACTGGTCAGAACCTGCTGAAACCCACCTCTGCTTCTCATCCATGCACAAACTCCCATTGTGCAGCTTTAGGAGACTCCATGTGACTTTTTTTCAGTTTGGGTTTGTTTCTTCTTTTACATCACCATATGGGCCATATGCTTATGTCTTTCTAGATTTGGATTCCACAGCCTTGTAGACTGAAGGGCAGCAGGTTCCACTAGTTATTTGGATGTCTTCCCTAAGAACAGCCTTTCCCATGTTTGGCTCCCAAGATATCATTCCCTAGCAGGGGGCTAGCCCTTGGCCGGGGTGTGAAATAACATCAAGCCTAGATTCTGTTTGTCTGCTAAAAAAATCTGTTTTAGATAATTTCATATTTCTTTCATTTTTTTTCTTTTTACGACCCTGTTATTTTGGCTTAAAAGTGTATTATATGCTAATAAGTCATGTTTTTAGGAAAATCTTTCTTACCTGAAAAAAATTGGGGAGAAGAAACGTCTTCGGAGGACTTGGAATGTTTGCTTCCCATTTCTTTTTCTTGCTGAAGCAAAAGCATATATTTAATTCAGAGAATTCACCAAGATTATACTTGCTTCTGTTCAACCAGCACCAAAACCTCACCTTTACTTTGGCAGCTGCACACAAAGGCAATAGTGAGTGGCAGGGGTGAAATTCAAAATTTTTCCCTACCAGTTCTGTGGGTGTGGCTTGGTGGGTGTGGCAGGGGAAGGATACTGCAAAACCTCCATTCCCACCCCACTCCAGGGGAAGGATACTGCAAAATCCCCATTCCCTCCCCACTCCTGGGGGAAGGATATTGCAAAATCTCCATTCCCACCCCAATCTGGGGCCAGCCAGAGGTGGTATTTGCCGGTTCTCCGAACTACTCAAAATTTCCGCTACCAGTTCTACAGAACCTGTCAGAACCTGCTGAATTTCACCCCTGGTGAGTGGGCAGTCAAGTCCCCACTCCATATTCACTGATAGCCAGTCCAGCTTTTGCTGCTATTCTACTTATCTTAGGTAATTTCCTTTGGTTTAAATCTGGATGTTACAAGATATCTCCTATCATTCTTCCAAATCACTTTATTGGCTGAGCTGCTAAAATATGAACCCAATAAAATCTGAAGGACTTAGGACCTGCTCCAAATCCTGGAACTGAGGTCAGCAGAAAAGAGTGATATGAACCAAAGAAGCAGGAACCAGTTGCAAAATGGAAAAGGACAATATTTGGCCTAGGCTCTAAAATCCTTAACCCCATCAGACAGTTTCACTTCAAAATCTCAAATGAGGAACTGGCTCCAGTTGATTGCACCTGTACTTTATCCGTTTCCATTTTATAGTTACCCATGACCTTTGAGGACCTCCCTCCAAAAAATGAGTAAGGACAGGACAAAGAACTGATTGAATTGGTTTGGAAGTAGAAATGGAAGACTGAAGATGGCTCCATGAAACATGGAGTTGACGACTGTAGCAAAGAAGGAAGAGAGGTCTGGAACATCTCCAGATAAGGAAGAAAAGGGAGATTGCCCAATGTGCTCTATATATTTGCTTCTTCTTGGTTCCAGATGTTGTTGGTTATTTTTAGCACTGGGAGACAATGGGAATAGCCATCTTGCTTGCAACCACTACTAAGCTCACAAAGTTCCTTTTCTAACCACTTTCAGAAATTGCTTGTTAACTAATTTGTAAGCTATTAGAGACTTTCAGATCAACATGTCTGAAAACATCATGTAAATTTGCCTTCAGTCCTTAATCATAAACTGAAGATTTTTTTAAAAAATAAAATAAAATAAACAGCAACAAGTGACAAAAATAAGACTTTGACCACAAATATTCTTGTAAAGGATTTTAAGATTAATCTTAAATTTTGACTGAGTTTCTCAGAAGTCTGACAACTTTTGACAGACAGGTTGAATGAAGCCAGCATTTGTTGGGAGGAGAAATTATGCAGAGAAATTGTGCAATACTAGTGGATCTGATATTTGTGAGGATGAATGGAATGAAGAAAATGATCTGGGTGTCATGTAATAGCTTATTGCCCAAGATGTTATATATCTACTTATACAAATAGGTTACCTGGGCCAAGTGACATTGCACAATCTAAGCAAAACAAAATAGTCTTATATAGCCAGTGCTAAAATAATTCCCAGCAAAAAAGAAAGTATGGCAAATCAAGGTAACATTTAAATCCAGCCTGGTACAAACTGATTAGAATACAGCACATTGAAAAAGGATGTGCTTTGTGTTGCTTGGAATTTTCACTGGAAAAGATGTAGATAGCAGTGTACACGTATTTACTCCCAAAGAGTACAGCTACTGGAACAAGACTACAGAGAACTATTCAGACCTGAGGCTGTATAATGGAAGTGAAGTCTGCAAAGACTTCACAATGGCTTGGGACAATTGTACATAAAGTCAGTGAAGCAAAGAAAGCTCAGTTTAACCCAATTATGTCATGTTCAAAAAAATAATTCTATAAAAAAATAGACATTACATTGTTGAGCTAGCAGAAATTCTTAGGTTTTCTCTAAACAAAATTTGCTGGGTTCACACAAGGGGAAAGTGATGAGATGGCAATAGACTAATTTTATTTGAAACCTTATACTTAGTTACAAACCATGATCCCAAAATTCAGTCAATTGTTTACTTTGCAAATTTCTGAAACCACCAATCCAAGAAGCACTGAGATCTTTGGCTACATAGCGAAGCAGCTTTCATATAATGCTTGAAATTGCCTTCAAAATTTGAAACAGCTAACTCCAACCTAGTGCTTTCTAGATGCATTGTGACTACAATGCCTGGAATACCCAGCTAGAATTCTGTAACTTGTCATCTCAGCATATTTGAATGTAACAAATTGTGGAAGGTCACCATAAGACTTGAGTTAAGAGAGATGAACAGAGCACTCTTAGCATAGCTGCTTGCTATTGTGGGGAGGAATCTCCCATTCAATCTTCCCTTGTTCCTAAAATCCCAACCTCACAGCTATTTCCAGGGCAAAACACAAGAAACAAAAGATAAAGAACTTGACAAAGAGGTGGAGAGAGACATTCCTTTCATGATAGACAAAGGATCCCTTCTTCTGTGTTTTCCACCTCCAGCTGCAACTGTTAATTAAGCAAGAAGCCAGCTGATATGATAAATAAGTGGAAAACCCACACAAAATCAGCAGGGTGCCTAACCACCAAGCCTCCCTTTTGGTCATCCAGCTAATCATAGTTTACAATGATTTCTAGTGGATGGGCTCTGTTTCTGTGAGGAATAAAGGACAAGATAAAAAGATAATCACTTGACAGCTATAACTCTGTTGCAACTTTTGATTTGTGTACTTCATGTAAACTCCAGAATCAACTATGCTTCTGCTCCAACTGACCTATCCTGTGTGTTCTTTGGATGATCTGGTCTGATTTCGAACTCAATACTTTCTTTTAACTTTCCCACCTCTGTTATGCCAAGGTGTTACAATGTACATCAGGCATACCTGAGAAGATATTTTTGGCAAAAGCAGATTCCTCCCATCATCAGAATGATACAGACCACTGTTATTAGCAACATACCCGAGAGAGGAAAACCTAAAACAGAATAGAGGATTAAAAAAAAGAAAAGAAAATCAATTAAATGAACTATTAAAGCAAGTTTTAGGAAGAAAAGAACAAAAACAACTGGATCAGACCACAGTACAGTGTGGAATTATATCCGAGTGGGCTGCCTTTGAAGATGCCTGGGAAACTATATGTCTCCAAGATACTGTTCCGCTTCTACTACAACCTGGCAAAGAGAAGATATCTCAAGAGTTTAGGCAGGAATTTTCACAGCTCTACCTGGAGATCTCAGGGACCGAACATGTGATCTTTTGCATGCAGTCACATAATTTGCACAGATTGTATTTATTTTTAAATAGTTGCATAACTGCAGCTTATTTCACAGTTTTCATTATTTCTGTTCCTTAATTCAGAGCATTTATTTCTAAATTATTTCAGTACTTTTGATGAAAAGTATCTAATTGATGTTTTGAAATAAATAAATAAGATGTGTGTGTGCACATGCTCACACCACTCCATCCACAAAAGATCCCACTGTGATATTGTTTTGGAAAATAAATTAATTTGCTACATATGTGGTTCATCACAATCAGAGTGACTCTGGGTCACAACCTAAGCCAAATGCATGCATTATATATTATATTTTGTCTTCTGAAGATAACATAAACTATTTGCCGATAAAGTCCAAAAGAAGATTAGTGTGCACTCTTAACTTACCATTGGTGGTTTGCCAGCCAAATTCCTCACTCCATTCACTCCAATAACCTTTGTAATCAGGGTCGCTTACTATTGTTCGCACCTTTGCTATGTAATTTTTGCCCAGTTCCAGGAACTTTGAAGTGAAGGTAAATTCCTGGTTTGTAGTGTTCTCTACTTGGGCCTGAGAGGAAGGAAAAAACGATAAGAGAGGAAAAATAAAATTATATGAGGGTAAACAGAAACATAATCTGTTTGCTGTATGAAGCAATCTATTCCCTCTTACCTCTAAAGGTTTCCCAGTTTCCCAGTATGAAATCTCATATATCTTTTGCAAATTAAAAACTTCACTGATGATTTTGGAGTCCCAGTGGAGAATGTACTTAGGACCATCAATTACTGACATGGACAGGTTATAAGGTGGGTCTGGCTTGACTAGAAGAAACAAAAGAATGTATCAAGAGATTCATCAATTTAATTATTATAAGTTCCTAACTCTCTTTCATTACATCCTCTCTAATTCTTTCCCTCATTAGATTTTTTTCTGAATTTCACATTGAAAAGGAATATTCCTAATATTAGTAAGCTCTTATTAAAAAAACCACCTGATTCAGATGATATGCTTGTACATCTGCCTAGGCAGGGGTGGGTTCTGGTTTTCTTCACTGCCAGTTCACTCAGTGTCGCGCCGCGTGGGCGCATGGGGGATTCGTGGGCACGTGCTTTGCGCACGCTTTGCACATGTGCAGTGCTTAAAAAAACAAGATGGCACCGCCTACAGCGCCGCCGAAAGAACCGGTTCGGGGGCGTGGCAGACCTGGGTCACTGCCGGTTCTAGCGACCCAGGCCACCAAGTTACTACCGGTTCTATAGAGCCGGTCTGAACTGGGAGGAACCCACCTCTGTGCCTAGGTCATATTCAAAGAGTTAGTTTTTCATAACATCCCAGTATATAATTTTAATTATCCGGGAAAAGAAACTTGCCAGAAAAAAAACCTGGCAACTTTAATTCAGCATTGTAAATATAAGGATAACATATAAGGATTCAAACTCAGAAGAATTAGAGTTTCACTTTCATTCATTTGAAAATATATATATATATCAACAGCTTTGTGTTTTTTACCAGAAATATGCAACTACTAGTAAATTCATATCGATAGAAAACCAAGCAAAAGTCAGCTGGAACAACAATCACCAATGAAACATCCTTTGCTGCCCTCTATCATGTGCAAAAGAAACTAATTCTGAGTTTTAGACAACTTTATTAAGCTAAGTTGAAGTTCACCCATCTTCACATTGCCAAGATTGAGAAATTCTGTTTGGACAATTCCACATGACAGAGTAAGAAAGCAAGTCTCAATGGCTTACCCTTATATGGTTAAGTCTCCTATCCATACAAATGCCATTGGCGGACACTTTTCTTTTCGTAATTGTTTCCTTCGTCTTTTCCTTCCCAGATGTTTGTATCCATGAATATGTTATAATCCTTTTGCCTGCATTCTCTCTTTTAATACTAACATAGACCCTTTCTTTTCTGCACCCATTGAATTATTATTGTTTTGATGCTAAAACACGAAAGCAAAAACAACAGGATGCCTGCATTCCTTTATTCATTATATTTTTATTAAAAGGTTTTGTTTTGTACTTTGTACTAATGATGAACATCTTACAGCCAAGGTTTATAAAAGGTTGAACCTACAAAGTGAATATGTTAAACATTGCAATGGTGACATGAGAAGCTTCCAGGTAAACTTCTGAGGACAAACTTGAACATGGATTGTTCACAATCTTAATCTAGTCTCTACTTCATACATGCCACAGTGGTCAGTTAGATGATTATTGTTTTGATTACATTAAATCCTATCTTTATTATGGAGTTCAACTCAAAGTATGTGAGATTTTTAAAGAATAGTCATTTAGGCACTGATAAAATCCAGGGTTGTTTAATTTCAGTGAAGTTGTGAGATCATGTGTCTTCAGGCCAGTGGTGGGTTGCTACCGGTTCGCCCCGGATTGGGCGAACCGGTAGCGGCAGCAGCGGGAGGCTCCGCGAACCTGCCCAGACATCTCTGCGCATGCGCAGAAGCGCCTCGCGCACAGAAGCACCGCGTGCGTGCACGCACACGCTCCCAATAGCGAACCGGTAGTGAAGGTAATTGAAACCCACTACTGCTTCAGGCCATACCTAAATCCTCCTTAATCTGCTAGACATATCCTAGAGAATATCGTAGAGTACAATCCATTTTATCTGCATGTTTGCTTTTTTAATACTCTGTATTGGTTATAATCCAAATAAGAGAATCAAGAATTACAGGAGTCAGCACATGTTTCTGTGAAATAGATAGACATTCTCTAAAGCGACTTACTGTTCAGATGCATCTTGATCGCTTTTGCTTCTTCTTTCGGTATCACACGAACAAAATATTGGCTTTGCTTGTTGGGGTTAGTGACATTGATCTCGCAGCTTTGCAATACATAATAAATGGCATTATTGCTTATAAGGGGTACTTGATAGACTTCAGAGCATTCCATCTCTCTGCATATAAACGAACACAACAGAGAGAACTTGTAAAAAATGTATATTAAATTTAATTTTTTTAAAAAAGTAAATCATTTGGGAAAATATTTCATTTAAAGATAGTTTCTTACTCTGATCCAGGTTTGTCTTTGTAGAAGAGTGTGAACAAGATAGAATTGCTGACTTCTTGTCTCACCTCCCAACTGCATTTGAGTCGATCAATTCCATTAAAATAGCATTGAAGATTCTTGTGCACAGCATCATCTGACAGAGAAATCAGAAATATATTTATTGAAATGGTGCATATTGTGACAACAATAGGAAGGAAGAATTTGATAAAGAGCATTGCTAAAATGAAAATGAAAAAAAAAAGTAGAGGTTTCCCTTGTCCAGTTGTGTCCGACTCTAGGGGGCAGTACTCATCTCAGTTTCCTATCCAAGGGAGCCAACATTGTCCAAAGAGGCTTCTGTGGTCATGTGGCCAGCATGACTATACGCTGAGGCACACGAAAATAACTATCCATTAATGTCAGGATTTTTAAAAGAATGTATTCAGTATAATATATACAGTGTATATAATATAGTGAAGAAAGTCTTTACTTTTTGACAAAAACAGAATGTTTTTGTCCTAGAAGACATCGATACTCCCACTAACATCAAGTCCTCATTAATGTTTTGAAGCCTATGAACAAGTAGATGTTTCAGTTCTAGCAAACACTCAAACTAAGATGGACTATTATGGTGTAAGTAAGACATATAGAATAAAACACAATCACTGTTGTGTTGAAAAATTATCCCGTAGCAGTTCTCACTTGATTAAAGGAAGATAATTTGCTTTCGGGGATTTATTTCTTTCAAAGAAGAGAAAATTTTTAATGAAATGATCACAGGTGGGGTATCTGGTGTTCTTGCATCTAGTTAGTTACAAGGTGGATAAAAGGTATTTCTGTGTATATATGAATGGTGCTTCTTTCTCTGGCAGTCTGTAGGGTTTTTGGTTTAGCACAACTAAAACCCAAGGGAAGATACTATGTGAGGGAACTCTTTTACAGTACAGACAAAGAAATTCAGAGAAATGTGTAAAAAGATGGACAATACCAGCAATTGTTTGCCAATTTCAACCATAAATCAAGCTCAAGAACATCATCCAAACTAAATAATCGAGTACTCTGAGAATAAGGAAGCAAAACAGAAGCCCTGAAGAAACAGTCCTTTGAGAAATGGCAAGCTTTCAACAGAACATTGACACACAAGAACAAAACCACACTAGTAGCTGTTGCTGCCTAATAATTTGTACAAAGTGGAGAATCTTTTTCTTTTGGTTCTTGCATGTTCACCTCAAAGTTCAACTGGGTTACTTACCTGAGTTACTCTGACCATTTTCTGATCTAACCTGGCCTCAGGGCTCTCTCAGCATGGGCCTGTTTCAAGTGGCCAGCAATGAACATTTCCCTCTCATGGGCTGTTTCCTCAGTAAGAGAGGCTTCTGTTTTGCCTCCTTATTCTCAGAATACTTGATTATTTAGTTTGGGTGCTGTTTCTGGTTAATAGTTGAACACAAATTTGTCAGCCAATCTATAATTGGTTGCCAAGGAACTTCATTCCACTACCATATTGTCCATCTTTTTTTATCCTACAAATATTCATCCTTTCACAAAAAGAAAGGAAAATGTTTTTGTAGTTGTTTCTGTGCTTCTCAGAGTTGCAAAGCTCCTCTCCCAACTGATCTGATTCTAATGCAATAGCAATTTTGCTTCAGTGCCCCTTGACAAAGGAGCGAATTCCTCTCCCGTGGGCAGACAAAACACCCATCAGAGTTATTTGAGAGGCTAACTTGAAATGGCTATTCTCTGTTACTTAAAAATAAAAATATATTGGAACATTCTTCACTGACAACCCACCAGTAACAATGTCGCCTAAACACAAAGTCGCCTAAATGTCATCTCATTGCTGGTGTGGAACTGAAGCTTTTTGGAAGATCTCTCCAATGGCCTATTGCATCTGTAGCTGGCTTTCTGTAGTCATCGTGATTTAAAAGTCACTGCTAAACTTAGCCTTAGTAAATTTCCCTAATCAACTTTTAAAGCCATCTGAACATATAAAAAACTAACAACTATCACTACTACTTGTGAGACAGAATCCACAGTTGCTTTGTGTATCATGCCCTGGAGAAGAATGGAATGAACAGCTGCATGTAATGAATAAGTACCATTTCAAGAAAAAGCTAGCCAGGGAAAGCTTTATTGATTAGAAGTGCCAATTAGTTAAAAGAGAGAGAAAGAGAATGGGAAAGTATAAAGACAATAATTGATAAGTTGGTAAATTCTTCTTCCTGTGCTGAAAGGTTTGAAGTTCCAAAAGGTATCTTGAAATGGCCTTTCAAGATTCACTACTCACTTGGAAAATCTTAGGGTTCATTTTGGATTAGCTCTAAGTGTAATAGAATTAATTATTACAAACCAAAACAATAAGGAAATTATTATCAACCATTGTGTTTACCTCTTTTCCTTGTCTAAAATAAATTGACTTGAAACTGTCTTGAAAACCATAATGTAAAAACTTGATAAAGTAGCCACCCTTCTTGCTCTGTGAACTTTTCATATTGGATTTTTAAAAATGGGAAGAGGAGTCTGGCTGTCACTTTGTTAATGATATCCAGTTGAAAAGGATAAGTTGGGGGGGGGGAAGGTTGTGGTAGCAACATTTACTGTATTCAACCACTTCCTTTGATTGACAAAGTATCTGGAGTAATTCATTGCCGGTGTTACAAAAGGTATGTGACATCAGTTTCTTGCATTAAATGTTTTTTCACATAAAGTTTTATGTTGCTTAAGTTATTACTTAAGTCTTACTCTCTTGTATGTCAATTTTTCTAGACAACTTCCTTTCCTGAAACTATGCATTCCATTGTTGACACAGAAGTACCGTAGTTTTGAGAAGAGTCACTAAAGATGCTCATGCTGTAAGATTTTCAAATCATAATCACCATATATTGCAGTGGTTGCCTAAATTTTATCCAGCTGGTGGGGATCCTTTCCAGAAATTTAAAGCATCTGCAAACATCAAACTTTCATTTTTTTCCCTCAGTAGTCAGTAGTCACACAAAGTTCTCCTGTTTTTCAACTTACTTTCTGGTGTTTGCCAAGTAACCACTGGACTCCAGTTGCTATAACGGCCAGCAAATCCACTATCTGGACTTGGCTTGCTTCTAACCCTGGCAACATACCTGCTGCCAGGCACAAGGTTACTGTGTCGGAGACAATAATGAGACTTATTTGAGACCAATACAGAGGAAGATTCCTAGAGAGTATAAGGAGAGAGATTGGTATGAAAATATGGGAAAAAAATAAGCACATTTATGTGTTCTAGGAAAAGAAACATTCTAAACCTATTTTTTATTTCATGCAATGAGTTCCTTTGTTTAAATATTGGGTATTATATATTTCAGAACATCTAATTTATCTGATGGAAAATTATGAAAAATTGTAATAATATTGGGTGGAAAGATTTGTTTCTCTTCTTAACTATTTTTATGGGTATGCTGCCCAGTCTCATGTTTGTAAATGGATAGTTATAAACATTTAATAAATAAATGAACAAAATTAATTTTCTCCTCCCATTATTTTTGGGAATGTGGACAAATGGTGGGGTGTTTTTATTTTAAAAATAAAATGCTTGTATTTAAGTATACTGGAGATTTTCTGTACTTATTTTATTGTTGGCGTCTTTTAAAAAATAAATTGTTATGCACTATAGTTCATCCTGATGTTATTGAATGCTGATAGCTCAGTGTTAGTGGTCCAGGATTTACAGAACTTGGTTAGGGAGCCAAATAGCAATAGCAATAGCACTTAGACTTATATACCGCTTCATAGTGCTGTACAGCCCTCTCTAAGCGGTTTACAGAGTTAGCATATTGCCCCCAACAATCTGGGTCCTCATTTTACCCACCTCGGAAGGATGGAAGGCTGAGTCAACCTTGAGCCGGTGAGATTTGAACCGCCGAACTGCAGCTAGCAGTCAGCTGAAGTAGCCTGCAGTGCTGCACTCTAACCACTGCGCCACCTCGGCTCAAATACTACCTACAAACACCAGATTGTGAGTTGTCTATATTAAAAACAAACTTTCATAAATACAGCCAGCTTCAGTTTCTGATTAATCTACTCATGGAGTGAAAGTTCATTTGAGATTTTTTTAGGGTTCCTCCCTGTTCATAGCCTTATCAGCTAGATTATTTATTTGGCAAACTTTTAAAAGATCAATGTTCAAAGAGGTTAGGGATTCTGGGCTAGAAGGAAGGAAGGAAGGAAGGAAGGAAGGAAGGAAGGAAGGAAGGAAGGAAGGAAGGAAGGAAGGAAGACTGAAGATGTCATAAGATTAGGGTTTGTTTGTTTTTGAGCTATAGATGGATACATCCATTTTCTAGACTCCATTCAAAACTTAATTTGTTTTTGATGTGGAAGACATCCACTGCTTACTTCTAGTTTCCTAATATGTTGTAAATATAAACAGAATCACTGTAACTATGTGATTATACTGTAATGATTGCTGTAGATACCTCCCAAAGTTCCCAAGTTCTTTTATAGCTTATTTCAAAATCCAGGGGAAGGCTTTCCAACAAGTGATTTCTGTTTGTTCCTCCACCTGCTTTCCACTCCAGTAGGAAATCACATTCTTCTGTGGCAGTGACATTAAATTTCTCAGGTGGCAGAAGCTGAACTAAAGAAAAAAATGAGGAAAAGGCATAGGTTAATTCTTGCCCGTATGAAAGTCACATATTTACTAATACTGTCCAGAAATATAGAAGGCCAATATTTTTGCCCTTAAATGGTTGTATGAAAAAACAAATGTTAGTAGGAAAAACTTCTTATCTGTAAATATAGGATGCAGTCATCAAATTTCTGTACATTTACAACAGCAAATTGAGAATTTTATCTAACCTGATTCCCCCCAGATGTGTTTGATTTCAGTACTGATTACAATATGACCAACAGTCATGCTTGGTGATATTTATGAGAGTGTCAATTAAATATATCTGGCAGGCATTACTTAGGGAAGGCTGCCCTACATATTTAATGCAATAAAAATATCAGTGTCATTGCCAGAAAAATGAGATAAGAAGCTAGATGGAACAGTCAAAATCTTTGATTGTCAGATCATTGGTAACTTTTCTGCATGTTCCATATAGCAATCTGGAGAAAGAAAAAAGGTATTCTGAGTCTAACAATGCAAGCTCAGGATGCCATCTAATCCCATTGATCAAGTGATGAAAAGAATGGGGTCAGTCTCCAACTTGATCATAGGAAAGCATCTAGTTAAATAAAGAGGAAAGTAAGCATCCCACAAATACTGTCAGGCCCTAGCAACCAGATCTGCATGTGAAAGGTTCAAGCTGATCCACCTAGTATAGTACAAAAATTGCCCCAGACTGCTCACCTTCCCTTGGAACAAACAGTAAGGTTTTATGGAAATTGGAGAAGAGGGGCAAGAGAAGGGGGTCAGTTCTAGTTCTCTTGAGGCTGCACAATGACTCAAGGCTAACTACCCGCTTGATCCCTCCTCCCCACCCACAATAGCCCTCTTCCAAATTAGCCGTGAGTGGCATGAGGAGAGAAACCTCACAAAGTAAGACCTAGGACTGGGCTCATTTCATTGTCCTAGTTCCACTTGCATTTCCTCCAAATGGAAGCAAGCAAAGTTGGTACAACTATTCCAGATTCCATGGAATTCCTTGTCTAACCAACTCAGTTCAGATGTTGTTGTGCAGACCCTGCCTGAACTGGTCTATCAAGGCTGCTTCCTTCCAATCTGCATCTGCTGCCAAGAACTTGAAATCGGCTATGTAAAGCCTCACCCTTCTGTTGCCTTGTCTGAGCTGCCAAATGTTGCAGCTGTCTCTTACAACTCTTTATCAGGTCTCCAAAATGACCCCTGAATCTGTCCATAAGGTTCTGGTAATTGTCCATGACTCAGTTGTTTCATTCTATGATTGGCAGGGCTCACTTAGCTGCCAATTCCTTTAACTAGCTTAACACAAAAGACACTCTTGTGCGCTCTGTAGGGAATACTGCAGGTTGGGTTCCCATAAGCAACTCACACTGAGCAATGAAGGTTCTTATCTTGTCTGCTTCTCCCACAAATCTCTCTGACAATCCTCCATGGTAACCCAGCAAAACTGGCTACACAGCTGGAACTGCTGAGAAGTAGCCGGTGCTGCCAGCAGTGGGGCATTCTGGACTTGGTGCTCAACCAACTGAAGCACCATGGCCACTAAGTTCCTAACTTCATCTCCATCCTCTTCTGAGGCTGTAGCAAGGCATCCATCGCATTAGGAGTCAACCCAGCAACTGCTTGTGAGTCCAAGACCATCCTGGTAAACTTTCTCCTTTCCTCAGGAGTGGGAGATGTGAGTCGGGAGATTAACATCAGGCCCAAGCAACCAGATCCACACATGAAAGGTTCAAGGTGACTTTCATTGTGTTCTACCTATACTAGAAGAATCTCTCCAGACTGCTCACCTTCCCTTAGAAACAGTTAAGGTTCCATGGAACTTAGGGGGTGGGGCAGTCCTAGGTCTCTTGTGACTATCCAATAACTCAAGACTAACTCCCACTTGATCCCTCCTCCTTGCCTAGCTGGGAATTTCCCAACAGTATATTGCACAACACCAAGGTAGATCAGAGAGAAGCGAGTGGAGAAGCTTTGGTCTACAATTCATCTTCTGGATAGAGCACCATTGTGCTTAGCAGTCAATTTTAAGTGTCTACACAGGTAGCTCTCAACTTACAACAATTCATTTAGTGACCGTTTGAAGTTACAACAGCACTGAAAAAAGTTGTGACCATTTTTCCCACTTACAATCATTAACTGTATTACTAACTTAACAACTGGTGTGATTACTTAACAACTGTGGCAAGAAAGATCATAAAATGGGACAAAACTCACTTAAATGTCTCACTTAGCAACAGAAATTTTGGGCTCAATTGTGGTCATAAGTCGAGGACTATCTGTACCTAATTCTTGGAATATAAGATTTGGGTTCTATTTGTGATTTTTTTTTTCCACCATGCTGCCTAACAACTAAGCTGGCAAGAAAAAGTCCCTTGAGTGTGATGTTTTAGTTGGTGATCATTCTGAAGTTGCAGCACTTCAAAGTGGTCCCAGAAACTACCTTTTCAGCAGTTGTTCAGGATAGTCCTCTTTTAAAATTGTTTCAAATTGCTTGAGGCAGAACACTGGGTCAGATGTTCTCTACTTGATTAGAGGAACGTGGATGCGGAATATTTTCACATGAATATGCAGATACATACTGTTCTTGAAGAGGTCAACATTCAGTTGGATTTCCAACTTCCGATCAGGTTTGAAAATGAACGTATTAATCCGTAGATAATTGAAATTGGTTTCATTCCTCCTACAGTGCCAATGTATCTCACAGTCTAATTTTTGGCTATTGCAGATCATCTTTGTGAAGTTTCTGTAAGCAACAGAACTTTGTTTTATTAAAAAAAGCAATGGTTTCTTACATTAACAATATGAATACTTCCAAAATTAAAGTAATACTTTTATTATACTAACAAAGTTAATAAAAATATGTGTATGCTTTCAAATTCTCCAAAATTCTTCCACCAAGCCTGACAGTATAAAACGGTTGGGGTTCAGACCATGGAATAAGCAATATACCCATTTCCCCCAAAATAAGACCTATCCCGAAAATAAGCCCTAGCATGTTTTACGCATGTGCCTAATATAAGCCCTACTCCCAAAATAAGCCCTACTTAAGCGCCTGTGCAGCCAGCTGCCCGCCCATACCGTCTGTTTGCTCACGGTGCCACTGACATTAGGTGAGGTGAGTGGGGGGTGGAGGTGCCCAAGGTGCCCTGCACCACCTTACCTCAGGGCCCCCGCAGCCAGGCTATCCATGCCCCGACAACTGCTTCATGGCTTCGGCATCGGGGTGTCACTCGGCCTCCTGTTCTGTTGTGGCCACGAGCAAGCAAAAGAAGTGGGCTGGCAGCCACGTGGGGTCCTGCTGGATGGGGCTGCCGGAGCCACCGCCACAAGGCAAGGCAAGTGTTGGGGTGTGGGTGGCCTGGCTGTGGGGGCCCTGAGGTAAGCCGGTGTGTAGCACGTGAGGCAGCTCCACCCCCACCTCACGGTGGCAGCACTGGCATGCCACGCAGCCTCCTGCCCCACCACAAGGAAACAAAAGAAATGCACCTCCCATACATGGGGGGGGAAAAGACATCCCCAAAAATAAGCCCTGGTGCTTATTTCGGAGCCCAAAAGAAAATAAGACTGGGTCTTATTTTCAGGAAAACATGGGTAATAATAAAGAAAACAATTATACAAGAAAACAATTACTGATGTGGAACAATCAATCCCTTACAGTTTAGTTTTTACCAACTTCTAGGAAAACTGTCATAGATACTCCTAGTTTTCATATGTGAAATGTTACATAACCACCCACTCCTCTTTCTCAGCCTGCTTTTTCCCCCTTCCCGGGAAGATTGAAAAACAGTTCCTCTTTCAGAGTAACAGAGAGGCAGAAGTCAATAGTTGAAACACCACTTCTTCATTTTCTGAAAGAGAACAAAAGGCAGATGGTGTCCACTTCTCCATTGCTAATGAACTATATTTTCTCATCTCCACAATAGGGAACTTCAACTTGTATTTCCTCAAAGTATAAATAATATGTGGTGAAGGAAGCATGAATACATACACTCTCATGATCACACGTACATATTCATTGGAAAACCCACACATGTATAACTGAATCTGAATAGAATTCTCAAGCTACTGTTGACAATGATTTCCAATCATGTAGAGCAGGCCTGTCAAACTGGCAGCCCACGGGCCAGATATGTCACATGCAGGCCACACCCACCCCAGCTCCGCAAGGGCAAAAAACACCACAATACATCACAATCTGGCCAGTGACACGATCGAGTTTGACACTGTGATGCAGAGAGAGCTAGATGAACAAGATTTCTAATCATGCAGAAAGAACTAAACACAACACTTCAGTTTAGGTAAATGCTTTGATTGGACCACAATCTATCTATTCAACACCATTTTCAATACAACCGCTGGTTTTACCACTACCACAAAACTTTAAACATTTTTAACTGTTGTACAGCATTCAGACATTATCTCTTCCTTGTGCAACTGGTGTCACAGCCATTTATTTCTCTTCACCTGGTAGAGTTAGCCCATCGTGTCTTCGGGTGAGGGACAAGGGATCAAGCCAGTTATTGAGAATAGCAAAACCTCTCCTCTGAGCTCTCTCTCTCTCTCTCTCTCAAGGAAATATTGGAAAGGGGAAAGTTGTTGAAGATTTAAAATTCTTAAAATGGATTTACAATGGAAACTAGAAGTTTTTCTTTTTGGGATTATTAGATAAAGACATGGGGGAAAATGGAACTTTGTTATTATATCTATATTGAAAGCAGCAAGAATCCTGTATGCTCAAAAATGGAAAGAGGCATAATTTCTAGAATAGAAGAATGGATTGAAAAGATGGTATAACTGGAGATGGCAAAGTTAATTGCATTCATTAGGGATAAGAATGTAAATAGTTTTGTTTCCACTTGCTTCTGGACTTTCTGTTTGAAAGAGAAAAAAATGAAGCTTTGATTTTGGGTTTTAATGACTAAGTAGGTCATGGTTATAGAAATGGCTAGTGTTTACTATTTTAGATAAGTAAAAACGTGATGTTATAACTGTATTATGTATCTTAATGCACCAAAAGAAATTGGAAGTCATTGCTTTTGTTTCCTTCTTTTCTTTTTCTTTCCTCAGTTTATTCGCTCTTCCTCTTTCCTTTCCCCCCTTTCCATTTTTCCCATTGCCTTTATTTCTATTTGTATTTTACATTAAGAAAAAAAAATAGTAAAAATGTTTTTTTAAAAAAGAAACAAATGGTTCAAACATTTGGGACTCATTAGCTTAGGGAAAAAATGGTTAGGCTGCAGAATTATTGGGCTCTATTAAATGATGCATGATTTAGAGAAAGTGAATAGGGATGACTAGAATTAACCAGTGAAGAGATTTAGAATAAATAAGAAAAAACACTTCTTTATGCAATACATAAATAAAATTATGGAATTCATTACCACAAAATGAAATGATAGCCAGTAATGGCTTTGAAGTGGTATTAGATAAATTTGTGACAGAAAGTTCTATCAAGGGCTCTTAGTCTTGGGGGACAGCTATGTCCCCCTCTCCTTCGTGAAAACACCCCAGAGACATCTGACTAACTATTGAGAGAAAGAAAAAGCTGGATTCATGAACCCTGGCCTAATTCAGCAAACCCTGGATCTCATGTTCTTACATACTTCTTTTTGGTAGCTACTGGGGAGATAGGAGAAGTACTTCCTACCTCTGTTCCTTCAAAATCAATAGCACTCCTTAGTTCAAAGATGTCTCCCAGTATAGATTACCCATTACGGGCAGAAGCACTTTGTCTGAAATCAGCCTTAGAGCTTTCTTCACTTTCATCTCACTGCAGCACAAACATTTCCCAACAATCTCTTTTTTTCTCAACCATCTTTTTTCCTCATGGTGTTCTCTTCAACTGACTCCCAGCCTTTGCCTTCAGTCATCCTGAACTGCACTGCAGTGCAGGTACTCCTTGACCTATGACCACAATTGAGCCCTAAATTTCTGTTGTTAAGTGAGACATTTGTTAAGTGAGCTTTGTTTGCCCCATTTTGCGACCTTTCTTGCCACAGCTGTTCAGTGAATCACCGCAGTTGTTAAGTTAGTAACAAGGTTGCTAAGTGAATCCAGCTTCCCCATTGACTTTGCTTTCAGAAGGTAGCAAAAGGGTGATCCACATGATCCTCGGGACACTGCAACCATCATAAATACAAGTCAGTTGCCAAGCATCTGAATTTTGATCACATGGCCATAGAGATGCTTCAACGGTTGTTAGTGTGAAAAATGGTCATAAGTCACATTTCTCAGCACCGTTGTAACTTTGAATGGTCACTAAAAGACTGTTGTAAGTCAAGGATTACCTGTACTGTTTCTCCTCTTACCCCAACACTGAATTTTCTATGGATTCACTATGACACACTTTCCTCACCATTGCAATAGCCATAGCAATAGTACTTAGACTTATATACTGCTCCACTGTGCTTTACAACACTCAGTGACACTTTACAACACTTTCCAGAGAAAGAAAAAATGGGAGGTGACCCTGAGGACACAGATAAACTTCCAGTTGACCTTAATGACTCTCTAAAAGGATTCAAATGATCAGCTGTCTGTAAGGAATATAAATCCTTCCATTCCCCACTATCCTGTCAGAGCTGAAGAAGCTTCTTGGATGAGAAGCGAAATGTCTTCAAAGGAAAAACGAGAAAGTCCAGTTGCCTCTTGAAAAAGCACCTTTGGGACACTCTGTGAGTGGTTTACAATGTTAGCATATTGACCCAATAATCTGGCTCCTCATTTTACCAACCTCAGAAGGATAGAAGGCTGAGTCAACCTCGAGTCCCGTCAGGCTGTGGGCAGAGTTAGCGTGCAATATTGTGTTCTAACCACTGAGCCACCAGGGCTCCTTCCTCACCATGCTGTTGATAGCATAGCCAGGTAAACCCAAGGAATAGTATCAGCTATTATTACCGTAGTAATTTTTTACTGGTATAGGCATGCTATTTCTCGCTAATCCATAGATGGAATCTTCCAAGGCCATTGTCTTTGGGCAGCAGGAAAATCGAGTTGTTTCCCACAGGCTTTCTTTCTGTACCTGTCAGATTTCTGAGCCCACCCTCAGTCTGGAATCCTGGATCAGCCTGAAGAACAGCTTACTAGCAATGAGGCTGGACAAATCTGCATGTGAAGTGAGAGCAAGAGCGCTCTGCTTCTTCATGAAAAAAATTCTCACCATGCCTATCAGTTATTATTTGGGCTGCTTTTGAAAATGAATTTAACAGAGCTAATCCAGAAGTTGTATCAGGTTTCATTTGGACTCCTTTTGAATGCACCATGCAAAACATTTGCTCAAAACCAGAACAAATTTTAACAAATGGCTAAACCCATTCGTTTAACCTTCTCTGAAAATTCACCTACTTTGCCTCCACATCCCAGGTAAAGGCAATTGGGTGGTAGATATTTTATGAGCAACTGGTGACATTTAGAGGGAGAAAAACTAAAGTGAGCAAATCCAACAATCCTTTTTTGAAATTTCTTGTATGACTTTAAAAAAATAGTACAGATCATTTGCCAATATTACAGTTATGGCAGGACAGAGGTTACCAGTGAAGGCAGAAAAATATATATTGTCTAATATTGAGATATGTAGCACTTTAACTTAGCCATAAGGAAAAAAAATTAGAATAGATAAATCAATCCACCATATTTGTGCTTATGACACTGCTGCATAATTCTGTGCCAAAATTATTATTCCTCCTCCTCCTCCTCCTCCTCCTCCTCCTCCTCCTCCTCCTCCTCCTCCTCCTGCTCCCTCCATATTTCTCATTCAGCATATTTAAAAAGGAATTATATTGAGGTTTCTTGTTTGGGGAGAAGACAATTTCAGCAAAGTTTCCAGAGAGAACTGTGTGAATGTGTGAAAAGCATGTCCTATTGAGTCCATAAGTGCCCTATCTTTCCTTTTTTAATTCTTTCACTTGCAGTCTGATGTCTTCTAGTCTTCTTATGCATCAATTAAACCCTACAGGAAGACTACCAAGAAAAACTTTCCTAGGGGAGTTCTTTCCTCTTTCTCGGGGGAAAAATAACTTTCAGAAAGCCAAGTTGACACAGTGGTAATTTTCTAAGCATTCACTCATAAATCTATTCCCTCTTGATGCTATCTGAAAGGGCACATTTCTTTTAAAAATATATAATTTATGTTTAAATGGTACTTCTCTTAACATTTATTTTCTATTTTTTTTCTCTCTCAAAGTACAGAATGTTTAATTTTTTATTGTTAATTATTTACTTGAATGAATTATTTCCTTGAAATAAGAATGACATTGGAACATTAAGAACATGTGAAGCAGCAGTGGAGATACAGTTCTAACTTGCCCTTTTGCGAGCTGCATCTATTCCATGAGCTCCTGTCTCTTAGCATTACACCCCTCTAGAAGTCCTCTTTTGCCCCTCTTTTTTTTTTTTTGTGCACCCAAATTCCTGCAAATCAATCAGTACTCAGCCACTCACGAATCCTCGTGCTTGTGAAAAAGGTGCATCTTGACAAAGGCATTTCCCTCCCGAGGCTCAGACCAGGTGCAGTTCATATGTGATTCGTAGTCATTGGAACAGCTCAAGGATTCCTTCAGCCGGGTCTCTAAAAGAAAAAGAGAATATTCCTAAAGACATTAAAGTGCTGTCTCGGGTTTTGCTCAGCAAGAGCAAAAACAGCAATGACAAGAAATAGGAGTAAAATGTTTTGTTTTTTAAAAAAATGTTATTTATTTATTTGGGTATTTAAGGAATACAAATTGCCTGTCTTTTCAAGTGCACCGGTTTGAGAAAGACAGAAAGCTTTTATTAATTTAGAGGGCTTGACTAGATATACACAAACACATATACAGAAATTTTGTTTAATTTTATACCATCTTTCCATTCTAAAATTGCCCTTTGAAATTCAAATGGAACAGAAAGAAAAATTAGAAAGACCCTATATAACCATAAAGACTGATAAGAAGAATAAGTTGAATGTATCAAAAGACTTGGGGAAAATAAACATGCATGCCACAGAAGGAGATGGATGGCCATCACTGAGAAGGCTTGCTCCTAGCGGTCCCTGCCCATATTTAAGCATGAGAGAGCATGTGGAGCAGAACCTTAGAGATTGATCTAAGACTAAGTGCTCGTGCAGCATTCACTTTTAGAATCCAATTCATCCCTCATCGGATTAATATTTTCCAGTTATTGACCAAGGGCTCTGTATGAACCGGCAAGGACACCAATCTCCTAACTGATAAAAGATGCCTAGAATGCGAACCTTTTCTCCAGCTCTGAACATACAAATACATCTTTTGACAACAACAACAACAACAACAACAAAAAAGCCACCAGTGAAGTAAAAATCATTGTTTGTCTCCAGCCTTGTGTAGCCATAAATTTTTGACAAATGCAACAGGGAGGTAGAGTTTGCATCTTTCAAATTATATGAGCTTCTTTCTGCAAAAATTGAAAAGCCAATGCCTATGCTTGGATACATGTGTGTTAACACCCTTATTTCAGTGTGATGTGTGAACCTAAATAATGTGAACAGTACAAGTAACTGGACATGACAAGTTCACATAGATGTCCCAAAAGAAGGGACACCAATTGGACAGATTGCCCATTACTGTAGGCATAAATGTTACAGTAAAAGGCTTCTCACGGGCAGTGTAAATGGCAAAACAGCCCTTTGGAGAAGAGGGTGTCCCTGTACCTTATATGATGTTTTGGGTAGGAGCCCTGCTGGGAGAAAACCAGGAAGGTAAGGCTGGTCAACAATATTTTATCCCCTGAAGCTGAGAACTTGCTTCATTCTTTTATTTCCATAAAAATAAGGCATGTGTTTCTATTTACTTATCGTATTTGAATACCACTGTAATCTAGACAGATTCCCAATAATTAACATTCACATACAATAATATAACTAAAACATCCATGTTATACAGCTAAAACACCCAGAGTATATACATTAAAAGAATCTTTAAGAATCAAAATAACCATGTAATACAATATGGTGGACCAATATAATTTCCAATGACCGAACACAGGCAGGAGCATCTAAATTTCCATACACCCTTTGCAAGAGGTCCATTTCAATAACTTCCCAAAAATATAATAGCAGAGGCAATTCAAGTCTCTGTTGGGAGACTGTTCCAAAGCGCAGGTGCTCCTACTGAGAAACTATGTTTCTGAGCACATTCCTGCAGTTTTATCCATTACTTCACAGAAGTGGGGAACTAACATTCTGCAAAGACTATATCAGTTTGATTCTGACCAAAAAAGACAGCCCTGTAAGTATCCAGGTGCCAAACTTTGTAGGCTTTATTGAATTACATATTGAATTATATCCAGGAAACCAATTGACATCCAATACAGAGCTCATAATACTGATGTAATATGCTCATAGTGAGGAGTGCCAGCTAACAAATCGGCCATCAAATTCTGCCCTAATTTAATGTTCTGGATGGTTTTCAAAGGCAGCCCTATGCATTGAATCTTGCAGTAGTCTATACAAGTAATTGCAATGGAGTGAGTTGTCAACAAAGGTCTCTCTTGCTCCAAGCAGGGCTGCAACTGGCAAGCCATCCAAAAGCTAGACAAAGATGTTTGTGAGAGTCTACCTGCCCATCCAATAGTTGCCACAAATTTAGGAGAAACTTCAAGTTACAGTCTAGCTTCTTAAAGGGCACAGCTTCCTTGTCAAGAGACAGTACTGGAATTGGCAAAGCACACCACTGCACAAAGCAACAACGCTATCCTATTTGGGTCCAGATTTAACCTATTTTGTCCCATTCAATGCCCTCAATTTCCAAGGACAAATGTGTACACATAAATATCATCCGTATACTAATGGTACCATATCTTGAACTTCCAGATGACATTCTAAGTACATTCATATTAATGTTGAAGATTGGTGGTTGGGGGGGGGGGAAGAGAAATCCTACAGTATCCCACAAAGAAATGATTACCTAGGCCAATCTCTGACCCATACAACCACCATTTAAAACTACCCACTAAAGCAGGAGCTCGAGCCTTTGCATTTGGTCCAGAAGAATATTATATTTATGGTATAGGCTGCACATTATTCCTATCCAGATCCCAACTAAAGTCATCTATTGTGGCAATCATAGTGTCAAGCCCCACGCAGCTGGGCAAGATCAGGGAAGCAAGAATTACACAGATTTCAGTAGGGTATCTTTAATACTAGATTAAGATAGATAAGAATATTGTAAATTATAAAAGAAATCTCCCACTTTTGTTTATAGTGTGTTAATTAAGGTGGAATTTTTCTGAATTATTTAAAAAGATTTTTCCCAAGTTTCTTTCTAACTGGGCTAAATAGTCATTTATGAGATAAGATGTCAACCAACTCATGCTTTTCTCTTGATAGTTTACATCTATCCTCTTTCCATTCTTTTCCAAACCTCCTCACTAGGCAATAGTTGTCAGTCACATTCAAGGAGTGCCTCTTAAGAAAAAGGAACATTACAATCCTATTGAAATCTGCTGTCACCATTCCTTGCTGGAGTGAAGTTTTGACAATCTCCCAGCTTCAGCTTGTCATACTTTCTCCAGCTCCACATAAGAGCTAGGTGGGGCATGGTTCCAGCCCATAAATGGCTGAGGACATACCAAAGAGCATAATCAGAATCAGAACTCCAGTGACATGGCAAGACTTCAGTTACCACATTGACCTCCACCCACAAACAATCAAGATTTTTGTTAATCTGGACAATTTATCAGCAAAAAGCTGCACAAAATAGTCTCAGTGGATCCCCCTGTAATCGCCACCTCAGAAGGGAGTTACCAACATTCTCAGGAATGTTGCTATTAGGGACTATGATGGTGAGTCTTCTCTATTCAGCCACCTTTTTTGAAACAACAATATCTCAGAGATCAGGGTAGCTCAACATTGCTAGGATTTCTGAAGGTCTTTTAGGTCTAACTTTAACACCACTGACAATGCTACTACCCTTCAGAAAGACCTTGACTATGTATCAGAATGGTCAAACAAGTGGCAACTTCAAATCTCAATCAACAAATGCTCTGTCCTACACTTTGGCAAAAAGAATCCGAACACAAAATACAAGCTTGGAGGACACGACCTTGTAGACGACCCTCATTCTGTCAAGGATCTTGGAGTACTCATATCTAATGATCTAAGTGCCAAAGCCCACTGTAACAACATTGCCAAAAAGGCATTAAGAGTAGTCAACTTAATCCTGCGTAGCTTCTTCTCTGGCAACA
>QLTV01004445.1:30729-41433 GCA_003457575.1 Thermophis baileyi | reverse complement strand
ACTGTGGCTAGTGACCATAAGTTGGGTAAGGAGCTAGTCCTGAAAGATTTATCGAAGATTATGCTAAGAGGTTCAGCTAAGGCTGTGGAGAGCTTTTTTAAGAAATATGCACATAGTCCATCAGGTCCAATAGATAGAGATGGTTTTAGGTTGCGTAATGCCTTTTCAACGTTATCTTCTGTAAAATCAATTTGTGTTAGATCGTTGTAATTATTTGTGGTACGACTAGGAAATATTGGGCATGAGCCATTGCTGTTTACAAAGACTGAGCCGAAGAATGTGTTAAAGAGGTTTGCTTTAATGGTTTCATCGTTATAGTCTTTACCCATTAATTCTATCAACTGTTATCTTCCAGCCTTTTGTATAGTAGCTATTTAGATAGCCCTCTGCTCACAGGTATCTAGAGGGGAGGCAGATAGTCAAAATGTACAAGATGGAAGGGATAGAGTCAAAACCTACCCACGCACCACACACAGACAGATACACATTACGATGCTACCTGGGGCTGTTTTAAACTCAGCACACTATCCCCAAGTTAACAATGGTTTTCTGATGTGATTTTTTTTAACCTCACAAGTCATATGGAACAATAAACTATCAATATAGCCTGAGTTTGCACTACACACCAGCCAACCACATTCAACAAGTAATGTGGACCAGCTTCAACAAAGGCTAAGTGATGCTGAGAAATCAATCACGCAAAAATTACACTAATGCGATTTATATAGCATTAGTCAAGATGGACCAGTTGCCTCACTGGCAGCCAGCTTCAAATATTCAGGAATAAAGTTTCATATGAAATTGTCTTTCTGATTTATTTTATACAACAGTGGATTCAACATTTCATTATGATATTCAGCTGTTGCATGTTGCTACCAGTTTCCTATCTTTCTATGCTATTGTGTGCATTTGATTGTATAAAAGAACACATCTGTTTTCTCAGAGTTTAATGGAAAACAGAAAATCTAATCCATCCCCATGCCAGAAAGAAATGCTAATTGGTTGGGGAATTAAATTTGCATGGATTTAATTCCATTAAATTCCAGAGCTTTTGCAATTAAGAGAAAAGTTTCAGCCAATACAAAATGTCAGTGTTGCTGGCCAAAGATTATTCATGCAACTAAAAGAAAAACAAATAAAACACCAACAACTCTTACATCTCCTGGTAATTTTCTAGTTGCTAAAAGGGCCAGCACAAAAAGTAATAATGGGGATATTTTTTGCTCTCTATCCTCCTTATACTGCAATTTGAGCAGAGCATGATGTGATTCAGAAAATAAATCCTGAATGCTTCATTTAAAAGATGTAGTTATCTGAAATTATATCTTTCCTTCCTGCAATCCCAAAGGTGGGGGTGTGCAGGATGTATGGTGTGGAGGAGTTCTCCTTGTTTTTTGACTCTTTAAATGACTCTCTTAACAGATTTAAAAGTAAAGAATTCTAAGAAGTGGAGTTGCTTGGAGATTGTGCATCAACATTGAGCATCTGAATAGAGATGGAGCAGGATCTCAGTCTTCCCACTGTAGTGTGATGGATTGCATTTAATTAAGTTAAATGCAATAGCAATAGCACTTAGACTTATATACCGCTTCACAGTGCTTTACAGCCCTCTCTAAGCGGGTTACAGAGTCAGCATATTGCTCCCAACAATCTGGGTCCTTATTTTACCCACCTCGGAAGGATGGAAGGCTGAGTCAACATTGAACCTGGTGAGAATCGAACTGCAGAACATCTGGCAGCTGGCAGTTAGCAGAAGTAGTCTGCAGTACTGCATTCTAACCACTGTGCCACCACAGCTCTTATAATCTATCTTACTATATTAATGCATACCCTTAATTTCTTTTAGCATTTTTGGGGCAATGCTTGCATTAATGACACTCAATCCTATTCCTCCCTGCACCAGAACTCCCCTCCCCCTTCATGAAACCTTCCTTCCTTCCTTCCTTCCTTCCTTCCTTCCTTCCTTCCTTCCTTCCCTTCCCATCCCATCCCATCCCATCCCCATCCCATCCCATCCCATCCCATCCCATCCCATCCCATCCCATCCCTATCCATCCATCCATCCATCCATCCATCCATCCATCCATCCATCCATCCATCCATCCATCCATCCATCCATCCTTCCCAACAGAAAAATGGTCCTTTCAAAACTGGACAGCATTTATCTGTCATCTCAGTTCTGGAGGAGCTGTCTTGCTTCCCTTCATAGAAACCATAGCACTGCCTCACCTATTCCCTTACTTAATTATTTCTATCATTCCTTCTCCAGTATAATGTTGAATGCCAACTGATCTAATCCCAGTATCAAAGCTGCCCTACGTTTAAGACACGGGTCTCCAACCTTGACAACTTTAAGCCTGGCGGACTTCAACTCCCAGAATTCCCCAGCCAGCAAAGCTATATATTATATATATATATATATATATATTAATGCGTGAACAGTGTGGCACCTGGGTGTCATACATTCTAATACAAATAAAACTAGTAGAATTAATCATAGTTATTGCATTCAACCAACTTATATATTTCTAATAATAATAATAATACACATTTATATTAAGTCTGTCATTATTCAATTATTCCATGTTTTCTCGTTATTGATTTTATTTTATTATATAAAAGTGTATACACTAATATTCCCCCTTTCTCTTATTTCTATCTCTTATTCTAACTTTTAATCATGTCATCCTTTTATTAAAAACATTCTGTCTTACCTAGCTTCTAGTCATGTCACCTACCTAAAAAAACAAAGAGAGAAAAAGAAAAGCAAATCAAACAACAAAAAAGAAAAATCATCTATTTTGCCCGCTTCAGTACTTTAATTCCTATGCTTTTCTTGGTTTGCCTCCCATATTCCTCTCTTTGATCTTTATCTCAGTCTGCATCTACTTCTTGACAGTTCAATCTAGGTTTTTCATATTTCTAATAATAATACAC
This sequence comes from Thermophis baileyi, assembly GCA_003457575.1. Lineage (NCBI taxonomy): Eukaryota > Metazoa > Chordata > Lepidosauria > Squamata > Dipsadidae > Thermophis > Thermophis baileyi. The sequence goes on along the minus strand of QLTV01004445.1, from coordinate 38,496 downwards.
ATTTATATTGTTATAGTCTGTCATTATTCAATTATTCCATGTTTTCTCTTGTTGCTTTTATTTTATTACGTAAAAGTGTATACACTAATATTTCCCCCTTTCTCTTATTTCTCTTATTTCTATTTCTTATTCTAACTTTTAATCATGTCACCCTTTTATTAAAAGACGTTTTCTTTCTATCCTACCTAACTTCTAATCATGTCACCTACCTAAAAAAGAAAGGAAAGAGAGAGAAAAAGAAAAGCAAATCAAAACAACAAGAAAGAAAAATCATCTATACATCGTCTCTTGTCCGCTGCAGTATTAAGAACCATTTATTCAGTCCTAAAGTTGCCCTTCAAGGCGTACACTAATCACAGTTCTTTATATCCCATAGGTAAACAATCAGTTCCGTTTAAATAGTCCCAGAATTTATCAAAAGCCTCTTTGATAACTTGGAAAAGGGAATTTGGAAAAGGTATTTTTATACAGTATTGGGGTATTTCCAATTAGTTTCTACCTCTCTCTTCTTTAGTTCAAAGTGGGGAAATATCAGAGAGGTTCAGGGCTTCCAATAGGTCTAGGCAGTATGGTCAAGGATCAGGGATGGTAAGAGTTATAGCCCCGTCCCCGGTTAACTATGCACAGGAATGGTTTAACAGGGATTAAACCATTCCTTCTAGTCCAGTGATGGCGAACCTATGGCATGCGTGCCACAAGTGGCACGCGGAGCCATATAGGAGGGCACACGAGGCGTTGCCCTATGTCAGCTTCAGCACCCATGCGTGCACTGGCCAGCTGATTTTCGGCCTTGGGGAAGGCCGTTTTTGCCCTCCGGAGGCTTCAGGAAGCTTCCCTGAAGCCTCCAGAGTGCAAAAAACAGCCCAAAGGGCAAACCAGAAGTCTGTTTTTCCGAACTTCTGGTTTATAGCAATAGCAATAGCACTTAGACTTATATACCGCTTTACAGTGCTTTACAGCCCTCTCTAAGTGGTTCACAGAGTCAGCATATTGCCCCCAACAATCTGGGTCCTCATTTTACCCACCTCGGAAGGATGGAAGGCTGTGTCAACCTTGAGCTGGTGAGATTTGAACTGCCGAACTGCAGCTAGCAGTCAGCTGAAGTAGCCTGCAGTACTGCACTCTAACCACTGTGCCACCTCAGCTCCTTGGTTTGCCCGTTGGGCCATTTTTCGCCGTCCCAGGCTTCAGTGAGGCCTGTGCACATGCGCGGGGGCAGCGCGGGGGTTGTGCGCATGCACGGGGGGAGAGAATGGGTGTGGGCATGTGCACGCGTGCGCACATACCCTTTTGGCACGCGAACCAAAAAAGGTTCGCCATCACTGTTCTAGTCCAAGAATGAAATTCAAGAAGAACTTCAAGATCTACCAACTGGAGCTAGAAGGAAAACAGTAGCTCAGAATGAATTAAAAATGTCTTCCTTATGCTCACCTCAGAAATATATTTATAGTATAAAAAGGGGGGTGATTTTGCCAATTCTGTTTGTTCCTGATTTTTCAACATACCAAACACAAGTTCTATTTGCAATTGAGTGGAAAAACTGCATACATATTTGCACAGAAAAATACATATTTGTACAGGGAGTCCTGTTATGTTGCTAAGTGAAAAATTTGTTAGTGAGTTTTGCCTCATTTTACGACTTTTCTTGCCAATTTGTAAAGTGAATCACTGCAGTTATTGTTAGTAACACTGTTGTTAAGTGAATCTGGCTTCCCCACTGACTTTGCTTGTCAGAAGTTTTCAAAAGGTGATCATATGATCCCAGGAAACTGCAACGTTCAAATATATGAACCAGTTGTCAAGCATCTGAATGTAAATCACAAGACCATGGTCATAAGTGTGAAAAATGGTCATAAGTCACTTTTTTCAGTGCCGTTGTAACTTTGAAAGGTCACTAAATGAACTGTTGTAAGTCAAGGACTACCTGTATATGGTTCAATACCATGTCTTTACATATATTTTCTATAAGGCATCTACTTTTAAAAAAAAAAATCTTCCACAAAAAGTGCAAATTTCTGCAGATGTTTGCTATCATATAGACTCTCCTCAAATTCATGAGTTGATGTCATGAAATTCAGTCTCGTATCTGTAATCAAAGCACAAGTTGTTCTTAACAGATATTAAAGTACGCTAAAATGCATAGTTTGAAAAATGTGTAGAAATGTCCACTCGCATGTTTCTAAAAAAAGAAATCTTGACATAGACTAAAACATGCCTTGACCGAGTACATGCAGATGTGAGGGAAAAGGAACGGAAAGGAAAGTGATTCCCCCCCACCCCCCCCCCCAATTCCTTTCTTCGAGTCTTAATGTGAAGGTCATGTATTCTCTGGGTTCTATCTCTTTAAAATGGAGATAACTCAGGAAGATATGGTACAGCCTTATCAATATAGTTGCTTTTTCTAAAACTGTACTTGTGTAAGGAAATGTATTTATGGGGTCTGAATATTAATAACAACAACAAAACCAACATCAATTACAATGAAACATTACAAAATCATTAGTAGCTTGTCAAAACAGGAGTGACAGAAGACAATAGTATTGGGGTTAGGAATGTCTTTTAATATTTTATTTCTGTATTTCTAATAATATACGTTGGTTCTATAACAGCTCAATATTAAATGAAAATAAGCATTTTTTTTCTAAATCAAGCATTTAATATGCAAATTGTTAAGTTGGGTGAGTGAAGAGGCTGGAGACAGGCTTCAGACAACAGCTCTTTATTCAACTATGTACAAGATCCAGCAGAGAGCCCGTCTGACAGCTAGACCCTTTTATAGGGAGCTGTCAGATGGCTCAGCCAATCAGCGGTCCCCATTTTCCCGCCTAAACAGAGGACCTGGTTGTAACCAGGCAGACTGGGTATGTAACACAAACTACTAAAACTGGTAATTTGGTACAACGAAATCTATTAATGTCTATAAATCGTAAGGACTCCTAGCCATGCTTCATAATTTTAAGGGGGGAAAAGCATTGTATGAAGTAGTACAGAATATTTTTTTTAATGGGTCGATTCCACACTGGTCTAATGAGTTAATTATTACTGCTTTCTGTCAAAACATCAAGTTCCCTTATGAATGTTTTTAGTGGTTTTTATGTGGAAACGGCAGGTTTTGTTGAGTGGTAAATGCTGTAATCAGTTTCTCTGGTAACATGCAATTTCCATGGGAAGATATGTTTCTCATAAGGCCAACTTCTGCCCTGCATCACCATAAGCGCAACATCCTCATCAGAAAGCAGACGGATCAGATCCCCCTCAGGGTCACGGTAATTCAGAGCGATATCATTCCGTTCAAATTCACGCCTGAGAAAAAAAACAAGATATTTCATGATAGCATCAGATTCACACCAAGAAGAATGTGCCAAAACACATTTCCACTTTCTGGTCTGGAAGTGTGTCCCATTCCATGCTGGCATATACACAGTCTCTCACCTGGTTTTTTGTTGTCAGTGCCAAAGATAGACTCCGTTAGTTATTAGCAACAGATAAACAATTATCAGCTTAGCCACTGCAATATCATTCAAGAAACCTGATCTTGTCTGCGGATGCTTTCTTGGTTAATGTTAAAATGCCAAGCTAGACAGGCAAGAAAATGACATTATCAGATACGCTCTTCAAATGTTTAGCTGCTGAGTTGATTCGGATCTGTCACAGAACTTCACAATCTCAAAAGGCAAATCAGGGAATGGCTTGCAGACAAATACACTATGAGGAAAGCTTGTGTGTGTGTGTGTGTGTGTGTGTGTGTGTGTGTGTGTGTGTGTGTGTGTGTGTGTGTAAAACCAACTGGGTTAGCTTTCCGTTGTAAAGGAGCAAGAAACCAATCCATTTGCTGGAAGCCAATTCCAACAATGCCAAGAGTATATGATTGCCCCAACAAGAAAGCTGACAGACCAATGTAGAGCAAGCTTTAAGAGAAAATGTGAGCTCACATCCAATTTCATCTATCACTCTTTTTGCACACTGGGAAATCCAAACAAGCTGGATCACTTGGAAATTAATTTTTAAAAAACAGAATGACTGAATAAACAATGTGAAGAGAAAAGAGGAAACTTAGATTCTAGTGGGGGAGAAATAAATTATTTTCCAATACAGTAAAGGAATTAGAGGCCCATTTTAGGGAAAGTGGTTAGAAGGTGGCATCCTACAGCTCCAGAAGATTCTAGAGGAAGTGGATTATCTAGACCTCTTTCAGTCAGTACTGGATTTGGTCACACTGGTGGATGACCTTTGAAGGACTTGGAATAAGGTAGTGCATCCATCTTGGCCTTCCTTGGTCTCTGAGCTCCCTTCAGCACCATTAGCCATGATATTTTTCTGGCTTGGGACGTTGGAAATGGGAAACACTATTTTGCAATGGTTCTTCTCCTTCCTCCATGACTAATTCCAGTCGGTGTTAGTGGGTGAAATAGTCTAGCTGGAGATCTCTACTTTGGAGGATGTTTTAGTGCTCCACCTTGTCTCCCTTTTTTTCAACATCTCAAAGGTGCCAGGAGAAGTTATCTATTGTCATGGAGTACAGTATTATCAATATGCTAATGATACTCTAGTGTACATCTCTGCTCCAGCCATTCTGGCGAAACTATCAGGAGGGTGGAGATTGTGGAGGCCTGGGTGAGGAAGAATAGGTTTTCAGGTCAGCCATACCAAGTCTGAGTGACTCTGAATTTTGGACTTTTTGGGTCCCAGAATTAGTATTTCATTCTTGATTCTTAGCAGGATAGTATTGCCCTGCTCAGCCTAAATGCACAACCTGGACTCACAGACCCTGCCTGAATAGCTTGCGGCACCTGTGTCCAGAGGGACTTTTGCATAACTTTAGCCTCTGTGCCAATTGTGCCCCTTCCTGGATTTATGCTTTACTCAGCTCCCAATTGGATTATTGCAATGAACTCTACGTGAAGTTGCTCTTGAAGACCATCTGGAAGCTACAATTGGCCCAGAATGCAGTGGTACCAGAGGTTGTAGATGCTTCACATAGTGCTTCACACCACTGTGCCACAAGCTGCATGGTTTGCTTCTGGGTGCAATTCAAAGTGCTGGTTATTATCCTTAAAATCCAATATGGCATAGGATCAACTTACAGTACTTATGAGACTGCCTTCTCCCTGGGCTATCTGCTTATTCTACATGTTCATATAGAGAAGTTCAGGACCCTTCTCTGAAGCCATGGCATTATGCATTACTTCTTATCATAACCACGTACTGTAAAGAAAGACCTTATAGAATGTTCGAAGGACAAAGTAACTTTTCTTCTCTTGGAGAATAAATGCTCTTACTTGCTCTACCTGAATTCCTGATGGCTAATTTACTGGAAAGGACATTTGTATTAAATTACCCAAAATAAAAGAAAGATATTTATTGCTTTCTCTTAAATTACACGATAAAAAAAAACACCTTGTCTTTTTTCGTTAGTGAACTAAGGAGGTGACCCAGGAGGTGAACTTTCTCAGTTGCAGCCCTATCTTGTGGAATGTGCTTCTACCTTTTAGAAAGACCTGGCTCCTTCTCCAGGTTAGAAAGTTGTGTTGCGTTACAGTCCAGATTGGAATGATGGTGCCACCTCTCTTTGGATCATCATTCTATTCTTTTATTGTTGTTTATCAGTTTACATATTGTGGCTTTGTATCATTTTTGTTAGGTTCTGTTGACTTTTCTGGAGGCTGCGCAAAGTCACTTTGGTTCAGTTATGTGACCATATAAATGTTCTAAATAAAGAATGGGGGAGGGACCCTTTTGTTAAAAAAAAAAAGCCCAGGGCAAATATTTGTTTCATTAAGTCCTAATTCTTGAACGTGTTTGTGTACAAGGGAAGAGGGGAGAGTGAAAGTTGAGAGGAAAGGCAAGAAATAACTGGTCTAGTCACTTCTGTCTCTCCCCCAATTCTTTTAGCAAGCTATTAAAAGAGCCTGCTGAGAAATTGACTAGATAGGGGAGTAAATCTAATCATACTCTGGAAATTGGAAACAAATCTGAGTGAGGGATATCTCTGGCTGAGATCTTACTGCAGATTCTCTTACGCCCCCTTCCTGCACTCATCTGTTGTTTCACCCTCTCCAACCACCCTAAGTACATTGAGTAAGCATAGATGGAGGAGAAAATGTTGACTACTCCAGGTTCCCCAAAAGTTCTGATTCAGAACTGAGGAAAGAGGGAGAGGCAGAGATGTCTTCTCCAGTATGGAACAGTTTAAAAAACAAAATTTTAGCACTGTTCCCGTATAGTATTATTCCAAATTAGCACTATTCCAGACTAGTATTATTTTGGAATGGCACTACTCTGTAATAATACTAAACCCATATCCAAAAGGAGCCTCACTCTCAGCTGAACACAACAACACAAACAATCTGCACAAAACCAAAGCTATGTTTGACAAAATGCATTTCTTTCCACAATTAGGAGAGCAGTTGGCAGGTATTTCCCATCAGCTGATGACATTTGGCGGGAGAACAAATGAATGCAGTGTGGTTTACCAATACTTTTATTATTTGTTCAACATTAAGACTAAGAGGATGGCAATAGTCTTGAGGCAAAATATAGATTGGCAATTGCCAACATACTTTTCTGCTTTAAGGTAGATGTGAGGAATAAGCTCAGATCCAGGAACCAGAACTGAGAAATACATTAGAGCTAAAAGTCTGCTGCTCAATCAAAGAATCAACCCAAACAAGAATCGTTTTAGCCCTTCCTTTATCCAACCGAACTAGGCGAAGACAGGCCTGCTGCTTGTGCAAATGGAGTTGTGAGTGCTTGTGGGCACGCCAACTACTCACACGGAACCATCCCCTCTCCCCCTACCCCTGGGCTGCCAAGCCGAAAGATTGTGGAACCACTGGTCTATAAGGCAGGTATGCTCATGTAAAAACCTGAGTTCTTGGCTAATTTTGGAGTTGTTTTGGACAGTGAGATGGGCAGCATTTAAATTAAATATATATGAATGCAAATATTTGGAGATATCCAGACTGAAAGTTGATCGGCTTATATCTTTACCTGATTAACTCCATTAGGTCTTGGAACAACGGGATGCTGCTCAAGTCCTCTTCCACTGATATATCCCTAAAGGGGGGGAAAGGGAATAATTTTTTGCAGAAATTTCATACAGGAAATTTGGGAGTAAAAAAAACATACTACATTTAGTATATAAATACAAAAAAGTAAAAAATGAAGTATATACACATAGTACTCTTGCCCACTAAGGAAAAATTATCATGCACATTTAAACAGCTGTATTTGGGGACAACTAAGAGAGGAGTAACAATCAGCACAGCATCATACCTCTAATCTGATAGTGTTTAATAGCAACCACATTTTTTTCTTTCAGTTCTAGGTAACTCAGTGTTTCCAGAAGTGCAATTGTGAAATGATTTCACCCGTATGCATTTAAAACAGGAAGTTCTTGGCTGTGTGTCAAGAGTTTTAAAAAGAGATGAATAGGGGACTAGCCTTCCAAAACTAGGGTACCTTCTAGAAGTGTGGATAGCGACTCCCCAAATTTCCCAGCCAACATGCCCTGTTATGAGAATCCTAGCAGTTAAAGTCCATACATTTGTCCACATTCCCTGCCCTTTGCTCTGAAATCCTATCACCACAATACTTTTCAGCTAATAAAGTAGACCCAAAACTACAAATCAGGTTGTTGTTTTTTAAAGTAATATATTTTCAAGAAGGAGGATTAAGAATAGGGGACTTTTCAGTAAGAAATAATGAACTGAAGACAGCTCTGCTAAAAGTGCAACCAATGAATCATGGCAGAATGAAGAGCCAGAG
>QLTV01004445.1:851-30458 GCA_003457575.1 Thermophis baileyi | reverse complement strand
GCCACATAGTCCATGCCATGTGATCATAACTGTGTACTCTTATTGGTCATTGAAGTATGCCTGGGGGCGGGAGTAATTGAAGTACGCTGCCCCAAAGGAAGTCATTCCAAGCATGCTACCGGGAAAAGATGTAGCAAGGAGGAGATGGGGAAGCATTAATCCTTTTTTACAATATTCGTGATGGTTCCAGATTATGATTGTAGATTCAGAAGAACTTCTACATAACCGTGAGTGTTGTCAGAGGATGCCTGAAGAATAAAATATAATCTGATTGAATGTACCATTGCATCTGTGTTAAACTGCCTGATGATAGCATAACCAATCTACGCTTGATTCAGAACATGCCCTGTTATGAGAATCCTAGTAGTTAAAGTCCATACATTTGTCCACATTCCCTGCCCTTTGCTCTGAAATCCTATCACCACAATACTTTTCAGCTAATAAAGTAGACCCAAAACTACAAATCAGGTTGTTGTTTTTTAAAGTAATATATTTTCAAGAAGGAGGATTAAGAATAGGGGACTTTTCAGTAAGAAATAATGAACTGAAGACAGCTCTGCTAAAAGTGCAACCAATGAATCATGGCAGAATGAAGAGCCAGCGAGTAAACCAGCTCTTTGTATTTCCTCTCCAGACAAGGAAAGGACTTGAGATCTCCCATAAGTGCTCCCTGCAGTTACTGTTGTGAGAAGGGCACAAGACAGTGGTCTCCCATGGGTTTAGAGTTCTGGAAGTTGACAGAATAGCCATCTTTTCCTTCAAATTGCCTTCAAAAGGACACTACTCATAGTCATATACTTCCTGTGATGACCCAGTACAAGGCACGGAGGCAACACAGCCAGCTGATAGTTCAAACTCCCCTTTATTGCTCCAACTGTCCCCCCAATTGCTCCCATGTTTATGGCAACTCCCAGAGCAAAGCGCTCACACACACACACACACACACACACACACACACACACACACACACAGAGCAGCCTCTGGCTGTGAGTAGTCCAACAAAACATTGTTAGCACAATGGCTTCAAGGCAAGAAGTCCCGCAAGGCAAAGGGACAAGGCAATGAGTCCACAAAACAAAGGAATAAAGCAAGAAGTCCAACGAAGCAAGGAATAAGGCAATGAGTCCAACAAAGCAAGGAATAAGGCAATGAGTCCACGAAGCAAAGGAACAAGGCAAGAAGTCCAGCGAACTCCAGACGTCAGCAACGGCACACAAAACTTCACAAATTCAGTGTTTGTTCCTGACAAACGCCCCTCCCCACAGTGTCTCCTTAAGTCTCAGTCCCCAGGTGTGCCTTGTGAAGAGGGGAGGGGCACTCTCCTCCCGAGTTGTTGGGTCAGCCTGCGCTGTTCCCACTTCCTCTCAACTCTCTGTGCTCGGGGATCAGGATGGGGCGGTCCTTGCTCATCGCCTGAGCTCCGTCGCTCCTCATCTCCATTGCCTGCCCTCCCTCGGTCTTCCTGCCCCCGTTCCTCCCTGCTGGCAAGCCGTCCCAAGCCCGAGGGGCCTGGGGCTACCTCGTCCTGCTCCTCCCCACATTCCTCCAAAGCCAACAAGGCCGCCCCCTCGACCTCCAGCATCCCCAGTTCCGGCTTGTCCTCCTCCACGGATTCAGGCTCCGAAGGGAGCATGAGACTTCCCTTCCTAATTATTTTTCAGAAGTTTGTTGTTAACTGCTTTTCAGCTACAGTATTAGAAACTTTTTCGATGGACAAGTTTTACAGCACCAGATTTGGTATCTTCAATCCTTAGTGAAAGAAGTTTTAAATACAAAAGGACTTTTTAAAAAAGTCCTGTTGGAATAAATAGCATAAGGGTGATTAGAACTTTGATTTTGAAAAGTTAGAATTGGATTAAGGGTCCAGGTGAGTTTGAAATAAGATTTTGGAATTAATTGTAAGAATCCTTCCTGTGGGAAAATGGTTTTGTTTTGAATTCCCTTTTTAAAAAAGTGATAGAATGAGACACTGAAAGTTGGACATTAAATGGAACCAGAAGGAACTAAAGAATACAATTAAAGGAGAAATACACTTAAATTTGACTTACTAATATAGAATGAAACAAAATACTTTAATATCAGACATACTATAGGATATTTTTGAACAATGGACTCAGAAATTACATTTAAGAATGTCAGCCTCTACAAATAGACTGTATTTAAATATATATTTAAGAGCCATGGTGGCACAGTGGTTAGAATGCAGTACTGCAGGTCCCAAAGGTGCTTTTTCAAGAGGCAACTGGACTTTCTGGTTTTTCTTTGAAAATGTTTCACTTCTCATCCAAAAAGCTCCTTCAGTTCTGAGTGGATGGTGGGGAATGGAAGGATTTATACTCCTTGCAGACAGATGGTCATTTGCATTCTTTTAGAGAGCCATTAAGGTCAACTGGAAGTTTATCTGTGTCATCAGGATCTTGGAACTGTTGAAGGGACTGTGTTGTAGATTGGAGATAGATGATGTCATCTATCTCCAATCGAGCCACCCAGAGTCCCTTGGGAGTTGGGCGGCATACAAATTTAATAAATAATGATAATAATAATATCCCTTCCCCTCTGTTAAGAGAAGGCTGTTCAATTTTGACATAGATGACCTCTTTAGCAATAGCACTTAGACTTATATACCGCTTTACGGTGCTTTACAGCCCTCTCTAAGCGGTTCACAGAGTCAGCATATTGCCCCCAACAATCTGGGTCCTCATTTTTACCCACCTCGGAAGGATGGAAGGCTGAGTCAACCTTGAGCCGGTGAGATTTGAACCGCCGAACTGCAGCTAGCAGTCAGCTGAAGTAGCCTGCAGTACTGCACTCTAACCACTGCGCCACCTCGGCTCTTTGAACCCTCTTTCAAACCAGCGGTCCTCTCTGTCCAAAATGTGGACTTTAGTTATCTTCAAAAGAGTGACCTCTGTCTTTTAAATGCAGGTGGACTGCTGAATCTAGTCCTGATGTGTTTATTCTCCTAAACAACTACAGGCTAACTGCAGGCTAACTCACTGCTCACTCCAGGAGTTCGATTCTGAACGGCTCAGCCTTCCATCCTTCCGAGGTTGGTAAAATGAGGACCCAGATTGTTGGATGCAATAGGCTGACTCTGTAAGCCACTTAGAGAGGGCTATAAAGCACTATGAAGCAGTATATAAGTGTAAGTGCTATTGCTATGTTATATAAGAGGAACAAATTTTACCAGACAAGACTGAGATTGATCTGCAAGTTGATTTTAAAATGACAGGTTAAAAGAAAGATATGGAAAAAAAAAATCCCTGATACCTTGGACATAGAACTGAAAACATCTGATGTCTTAAGGCAGGGGTGTCAAACTGGCGGTCTGTGGGCCGGATGTGTCATGCGCAGGCCATGCCCACCCCAGCTCCACGAAGGGAAAAAACGTTGCAAAACGTCATGTGACACTGCAAATTTGACACCCATGTCATAAGGGATATACAAACAACAAATCAAAAGAATCACCTGGATAACTTTACTATATTGGATTTACAAAAGTGCCTTTTTAAAGCTTTGAAGAATTTTGTGAAAAGGGATAAAGAAAAAATGAAAATAAATCAAATTCTAGGATATTATTTGAAGGAATAAAGACCAAGATTGTTAAAAGTAAAAAGAAAGGATATAAAGTTGATTTATTTGATCAAGGTTAAATAGAATATTGCTATTATATATAATATATGCAACCAGAACAATCTTGAACTAAATACACTCAAAACCGTAGAAATGGTGGTGGATTTTAGAACCAAACTGCCCAAAGAGCTGCTGATTCAGTTCTACAGGGACTAATGTTGAACCTCAAAGCACTGACAGCTACGTAAAGTACAAGGCCCAGAAAGTTGCTTTGTGGCACTACCTGATAGAGCTAACATTGTCATCATGGTAATAGCAGCGCAGCCAGTTGACTGGATCCTCTTCCTGAGGGAGATCTTTAATGACTGACACAAAGTCACATGGAAAAATTCCAGTAGCATCTCGAAGAGTTCCCTGGAATAAAACAGGGCAGTTTTTAAAAAAGATGACTCCCTCCTATTGGTCTCCCTCCTGTATGAGACCAGAAGATGAGAGTGTTATTGCCCATGGATATGGCCCATGGAGAGTGTTATTGCCCATGGATATGCCCATGGATATAGCCCAGGATAGCCTTCCCAATTAAACTCAAAAGACACTGATATGGCTCAGCAAGCCACTAAAAGAATGAACAGCAATAGAAGAACCCAAAGATAGCAAGTAAGTATACATGCCTTATATATATGATGCCAATTGGCAAAGGTTCTAGCTCTAAGCATGACAATGTAGCTATGTTAATCCACCAGCCACATCTCAGAGAGCTTTTTTTGGGGGGGGGAGATGTTTCAGTGAAGAAACAGTGTCAGGATGTGCCTTCTTAATGCTTTCATTGTCCTCCACATAAGCTTCTATACTCCTACTCCCCCAAAGTGTAATCCCTGGAAGATAATCCATGATGCCTTGTGTTCCATTTACCATGCAATGATGAGAAGGATTAAAGCAGAGGTGTCAAACTCGATTTCATTGAGGGCCGCATCAGGGTTATGTTTGACCTCGGGGGTGTGTGTGGCTAGGGTGGGCATGGCCAGCATGATGCCACTCATGTTGGGGGAGACTGTGGTGGCCCGAGCACTCTGCCAGCGAAAACAGGCTCCCGAGCTCTGTTTTCGGCTGCGATTGCCTCCTGCAACCCTCTGCCAGTAAAAATGGAGCTTGGGGGTGGTGATGTACACGCGGCCCTTACAAGCTCTGTTTTCGGCTGGGACGGCCTCCTGCAACCCTCTACCCATGAAAACTGAGCTCAGGAGGGCCGTGCACGGCCCTCGCGAGCTCTGTTTTCATGGGCAGAGGCACCATGGGCCGGTCCTTCACTATTTCCAGGGTGGCCCCGTGGGCCAGATCTAAGCACCCCACGGGCCAGATCCAGCCCCCAGGCCTTGAGTTTGACACCCTTGGATTAAAGAATCCCTGACTGAACCTGAGTTGTTGCAAGTCCTTAATTTCTATCATACTTGAATTCCACAATGCCACACTAGGAGATACTGCAGTTCCGATCAATTCAGATCAGTAAGTTATAGCCACATGAGGACCCAACAATATTTACCTCAAACCAATCTTTATTGATCCTGCTGAGTAAATATATCAAGTCTCCTTTCTTGAAGCTCAATTCCAGTTTATTGGAGGTAGTAAAATCAAACAGTGCCTATGGGAAAGATTCCAATTGTAGGAGATCAGATTACAAAATTACAAAAATTGGGTATAATCTATATTCCCAGAAAGTAAGCACTGCATCACAATAGTTTAAAGACCTTGAAGATATTTGTGCAAAAGTCTTGTATTAGAAAACCTATAACTGGATTATACCAGTTATCTACCACTATGTGTAGCAAACTTTGCCCTCTTACAGGCTTCTGCCAATATTTCCCTACTGCAGAATTATACCATACCATGATAACACTGATTGATAGATTTCATGGCTCTAAAAGAAAATGAACCAGTAAATTACAGTTTTAGCAAAAGTAATTTAAAGAACTTTAACCTTCTATATAATACATTTCAGTTGTCATAAGAAAGGCAGAAATATGCACTCAACTGTTTCAGAAAGAAGAAAGAGAGAGGGAGAGGGAGGGAGGAAAAAAGAATCTGCCTGTATTTATCTATCACTGCTCTATCCACCTATTTGTGCATAACACCAATTTGGCATTTTTCAGATATGGTGGAACTGCAACTGTTGTTTGAGAACTTTGGGAACTGAAATTCCAATGGTATTTCAAAAGAGTAAATTGGGGAAAGCTGATCAGTCATTTTTATATTTTATCTTTCCTCCTTGAAATTCAGGGAAGTTGCAATTTTGAGATAAATTATCTATAAAAATCTGTATCTTATGATGAAATATGTTCAGTAATGTGTTTACATAACTATTTATATGTGGATTTTGTTACAAATATTTTGGGAATGTTAATCCAATGCTATTTAATACAATAATATTACATTTCTTCATTCCTTCCTCTCTCCCTCCTTCTCCATTCTTTCTAAGTTAAGTGGAAAGGAAGAAGTGTGTGTTCTTCCTACTGGCCGACAAACTCCGCCTCTATTATTGAAAGAGGATCCTCTGGCCGGGTATTGAAAGAGGATCCTCTGGCCGGGTGAATAGTGACACATTCAGAGAAATATCTTTATAGCTGTTAGAAATTCTGTTTATATAGCCCTACCGAACAAAGTGCACAGTCACCATGTGCTTTAATGCTTAACTGTGACAGGAAACAAGAAACTTTTATACAGATAAAATGCATAGAGTGTGAGAAGGAGGAAAGGAGAGAGAGGAAAGCAAGAAGGAAGGCAGGGAAGGGGAGGGAAGGGCAGGGAAGGGAAGGGAAGAACAGAGTTGGAAAGGACCTTGGAGGTCTTCTAGTCCAACCCCCTGCTCAAGCAAGAAACCTTATACCAGTGTTGGCGAACCTTTTTGGCACCGAGTGCCGAAATGGGGGCGTGTGCACGTGCATGTGCGCGTGCCGGAAACCAGAAGAGCAGCCGCCCGGTGCACATGCGCGTGCCAGGAAGAGGATCTTCCAGTTTCCAGCGCATGCATGCGCACCGGCCACCTAGTCTTCGTTTATGCATGCATGCCAGAAACCGGAAGACCAGGTGGCTGGTGCGCATGCATGCGCTGGAAACCAGAAAATCCTCTTCCCGGTGCATGCATGTTCTTCCAGTTTCCAGCGCTCCCGTATATGTGAAGACCAGGTGGCCAGTGCGCCGGAACCCGGAAGAGCAATGGGCGACGGCTCGCGTGCCCGGAGAGATGGCTCTGTGTGCCACTTCCGGCACTCTGCGTGCCACTTCCGGCACATGTGCCATAGGTTCGCCATCACGGGTGTATACCATAGATGCAAACATATAAACACTGCCATCTACTGGTTGGCTATAGTTGTTGCACAAAATACATAAAAACCATATATTCTAACAATAATGTTAGACAACATAGCGAGTGAGGCACTCACCTCCACTCGTGGAGCTGCCAATCTGTCAAACCCTGGTTCTTGAGGACTCACACTCTTTCTATCATAAAGAAGAGAGAAAGAGTATTTCACCAGCTCCACTGGGGATCAATACAGAATTAGCATTTCAACCAGATGAATGTTTATTAACTAGACTAGGAAGTTAGTAAGAACTGTCTCCTATGTTTGTTGCATACTCACACACGGCGAGTGCGAGGGCGTAGCCTTCTCAGTCCTTGAGGTATCTGTTCACTGTCAAACTCTGACTGACAGAAAAATAAGCGGATATCTTCATCTAGCAACACACAGGGTAGCATGCTAAGCAGCTTCTGTGTCAATGAATAAAAAAAGTCAAATTGAGAAATGGACAGTTTCTGCCTTGGCATTTTACAAGTAGAGGAAAGCTTTCTGGGGAAGAGGTTGAAACACTCCCCTCCTGTTCCATCTACACCCCATGCAAGAGGGAAGTGCCCGATATCCCTATTCCTTAAGCCCTGACACATGCTCATCATTGATGAGGGCTCTTTATTATCAACACTGTAAGAAGCTTGGAGCATCTGCTGGAACGGTTTTTTTAAAAAAAAATTGAAATTACAACCATAATTGTGCAATTGAAGCCCTGTTCCTTCAAATCAAACCCCCATCCCTTTTTAATTTTATTTTTTTACAAATCCCACCTCTTTTTTTTTTTTTTTACAACTTCTCTCAGCTATCCAGCAGGATTGTTGGGAAGTTTGGAATGGTCTATAGTTATGTTGACATTGTGGGTGGGATTAACAGCTTTGGTTATAATGTCCTGTCTCAGGTCACCAGACATCTTGGGGAGTGAGACTTAGAAGTGTCTCTAATCTCTTACGATTAAATTAAGTTTGGACTACGAAAGGCTGCATAGGATGCTAGATGTGTGTAACCATTTCTGGACAATTGTGTAATCTTGCATAATGTCCCAGGCATCCAAAACTCCTCAACAATACCGATACATTTCAACATTTTTTTTCCCAAAATGACTACTTTCAATTTGTTGGGGATGCTAAACATCATTTGGAGTGCTAATGGATACTCTAACAGCCTCAATCTTTATGATGCCAACTCCTGCACAAATATTGGGTGACTGTTTCTGATTTAATGTGCAGCTCTGCAAGTATTCTAGCTAGTGGTTTCTGCTCTTAGCAGTTGCAGAATTCAGTCAACTGGTTTCTAACTGGATTAGTAACCTGCAAGAAATTGTGAAATGGCTCAGAGAAACAAACAACCACAAAGAGGAATGGAGGACTCAAAACATAAATGTTTCCTATACGTTTTTCTCTTCTCCTACCATGCCATAGGTTGCGAGTAGACTAAAGTCATCAAGATAACCCAGAAGCAAATGACTTAATGTTATATACTGTACAAGAGGAAATAATGCAAAAATCCATAAAGACTCAAATGTTTTTGAGTTTAGTGGAATGATGCAAATGAAGGAAGGAAATATAAAATTGAGTCTATTAATTTGGAAAGTTTCCCAATTTCTATAGAACAAGTGGCAGCATCTCACGTGCTATCCTAAAGCTTCTAATCCAAGAGCTTCTCTCATGTATTAGTGTTTCCGCTGAACATAGCTAATTAATACTGCAACAAAAGTTAATCACACAACAAGCTCCACTACCCTGGTTTACAAGCTCAGTAATAATTGTGTAAAAGAAGGCAGTAATCTCTGACCCAAAGTTTAAGGATTTGTGCCAAATGAAGCCCACAAACCAGAGGTGGGTTCCTCCCAGTTTGGACCAGTTCGCCCGAACCGGTAGCGACCCACTGGTTATGTCACGATGACATCACGGATCTGGTTCAGTCGGTGCTGGTCCGTGGATGCCGCCATCTTTTTTTTTATATTTTGGGGGGGGGGGGTTTTTCCAGGTTTTTTTTCTTCTGTGCATGCGCAGAAGCCGAGTTTCCGGCAATGTGCATGTGTCTCTATCTTGTTTTCAGCTTTTTTGGGGGAGGGGAATTTTTTTTAATTTTATTGCACTGCGCATGCGCATGCACGCAAAGCGCACGCGTGCCCATGAGGCGTGGCCACGCGGCATAGGAGGAAGCAAACCGGCAGCGAGGTAAGTTAGAACCCACCCCTGCCACAAACCTCTGAAGGCAACCATAACAATTAAAAGCTAATATAAAACAGAAACAGTTCAGTAATGTAGATATACTTTTGAGTTGACATGAGTAGGAAAATGAATGGAAAATCAAATCTTACTACCCAGATGCATTTCACATTCATATTCCAGACAAATATAAGCACAAATGAGTTTGAATTGCATGTCTGAATAACATAGCTCACCATAGTGCGACAATTGTTTTTTCTATAACAATATTTTACACTAAGTAACTCCATGATCAAAGCAGCAAACTTTTCTTAAAATTAATACTTACCTTCATGTATATGTTGAGTATCGGGATTCGGCTGTCTGCAATCTCCTTCTTTGCACCAACATAAACTTTTCCTGAAAAGCATCGATGTAAATAAAGAGAATTAAAGATCTCGTGAACGGGGTGTGTAGAGAAAAAAAACATTAGAAAGTGTGATTGTACAGGTAGTCCTTACAACAGTTCATTTAGTGACTGTTCAAAGTTACAACGGCACTGAAAAAAGTGACTTATGACCGTTTTTCACACTTACAACCATTGCAGCATCAACGTGGCCATGTGATCAAAATTCAGACGAATGGCAACTGGTTTATATTTATGAGAGTTGCCGTGTCCCAGGGTCATGGGATCCCCTCTTGCGACCTTCTGACAAGCAAAGTCAATGGGGGAGCCAGATTCACTTAACGACTGTGTTACTAAATTAACAACTGCAGTGATTCATTTAACAAAGTTGGCAAGAAAGGTCGTAAAATGGGGCAAAACTCACTTAACAAATGTCTCACTTAGCAACATCAGTTTTGGGCTCAATTGTAGTCGTAAGTTGAGGACTACCTGTATAGGGTTTTTTTTCCCTTTGGGAGGTGTTTGCCAATTGCAAATCACATTATAAACTCTCATTGTTCCTGTACTAATGCAACACTTATGCTCTGTCTCATGCAACCTGCAGTTCACTGAGAACCGCAAAATCTCTTCCTTCTGAGAATCCTGCGGTCAATAATTCTGTGAAAGGAACTAATGATTTCTACGGTGCTGGGGTCACAAAATGCCCATTTTAAATTCACAATATTGACAACGGTTTTAATAGGATGGCAAAGACCAACGTATTTTCAAATAGAACACATGGTGAAGGAAAACCAATTCTCTATAAACAAAAGAAGCTAGGGTTGAAGAGGAGCAAAGGGTCTTTACCTTTGACAGAGATAACTGAAAGAATTGGGGGCTTTATTCGGCATAAGAATGCATCAGTTGGAACCCTGACAGCCTTCTTTGTATGTGTTTTATAAAACAAGGGAGGGACTGTTTTAAAGAACAGGAACTGATGATGTGAAATACAGTACAGGCTCTGTCATGCAGCAGAAAGAATTTTTCTTAGTAACAGAAGAGACAAAGGCAGAAATTGAAGAATAAATGGTGAAAAGAGATATTTTAAACTATGGGGTATGCAGGAGAGGTGAAGAATTAGATTCTTCCTCGAGTTTTTTAGGTAACATAATATTCATGTCCTGGAGAGACAGGCAGGCAGGGAGGGAGGGAGACAAACTGAGTTGTTAAACCCACCCAACTCCAGGATAGTGTACACTAGGATCAATACATAGAATAAAAACATATTAAAAGCTACCTGAACACACTCCCTAACATGCAAAACCTCAACAGGCCCTCCATTTTTAGGGGAGGGGGATGCTTTTCCAGAGGGCAAGGGCTGCAACCCAAGAAGGCTGGCTTCCTTAATCCCATAAAATTACAATATTTAGTTGATGGGACCTGGAGTGCTCCCACATGCGAAAACGACTTAACAGGCTAAGACAGCTTGGAAACTGTGTTTCTAAAAACATATGAGGTTTACATAATCCAGATTGAGATAATTTGGGGCTAGTATGTGGGGGCTGGAGATGTGCTACTTAGAGGAGGACCTCCTGTGGAAATATATAAATTTGGCTGCTGCAAATAAAATTGTAGGTTGAGTCTGATTTTTTTAACATGGCTTTTCATTTAGAATTGAAGGGGGGGAATGGCCACCAAAAATAATAAAACACGTCTATTGGAAAAGCCACTTAATAACATATAACAAACGTAAGCATTGCCGTATTAGCCTAAGTTTTATATATTTATTCATTCATTTATTCATTTAATGTTTGATCCCAGACTCCAACTGACTATAGGCAGCTCACAAAGTATAAAAGAACATAAAAACAATTAATAAAAATACAATAAATATTACTCCAAAAAGAATTACAAAATACAGTAGTTACACCATAATGATGATTTCAAAAGTGATATTCAAATTAGGGGAGCATCCCAGATGGCAAGGGGTATTTGGGAGTTCAGAAGAAACTGCAAAAGCAAAGGAATCCATCATTTGAATCACTGTATTATCATAATCTTAAAATCTTCTGCATTGACAAATCTTTCACTATGCGACCATTAAGTGAACGATCCATTATCTGATAATCAAGGAAGAAAATCTAGATGTAGGACCAGAAAGGTTTTGTGGTTTACCTGGAAGGGTAGGAAGTATGCAGGTAAAGCTGCTATTTTTACTTTCTGCACCATATTTTTCTTCCAGTTTGGCATGCAAGCTATAGAACTGGCTGTAACGCCGAAATATCATGTATCTGTTCTTGCCTTTTGTTTTCACCTCAATCACAAATACCTAGGAAAGAAGAATTCAGAATTCCTGACATCTCCATTTAAAAGAATTTGAGACAACACAAATAAATTTCTACCTAAAATTCTGAAGAATTGGTCTAGTCTTCATATAAACCTCCTAACTCCTTAATACAAGCAAAGGAATCCAGGAAAATAGAAATATGTAAATATCTTTTCTATATGTGTCCTCCACCATGCAAGATGGTTTTCATTCAAAACTAATTATATACTATGACCATTAATGCTTGGTTTAGTTTAGAATAAAGTTCAATTTAATGAATAAACCTTAGTTGCCCATACATCTCCTCTCCTATCTTTTCTTGATAGAATAAAAACAAGATTGATTGTAGCTGGAATCACATATCATACTAAGATTATTTGTTTTAACCATAATGGGCTGATTTCTAGCTTTCCAGATATTTTGGGCTAGAAATTATCATTGCATTCCAAATTTTTGAGGACTACAACTCTCCAATACCAATCCCTGGCTAGGAAGTCTGGGTCTTGTATACCTAACATATTTGCTGGATGTCCAGGTTGGAATTGACTATTCTAAGCCATGGACTGTGGTTTACAAATCACAATAGTTGAGTTCCTCATGCTATCTCACAAAAAAGCAAATGTTATGAAGTGAATATTTATGTCTGCTCCTAAAGACACTCATGTCACCTTAACAGAATTGCTTGGAACTTGCTGGAACCTTGTTCCAGCAGGCAGACAAATATTCCAGAAATTTAATTTTCTATTCATTTCTTCCTTAGATTTATATCCCATCTGCCATTCAAAGTGTCAGTTTTCATGAGGATTTCCCTTTATTTTTTATCCCCACAGCAGCAATCCTAGGAGTTTATGCTGAGCTGAGAGTGACTGCTCCAAAGATATCAGTGAGTTTTCAAACTGAGGATGGACCCAGGCAGACGGGGGTTCCTACCGATTCTAACCGGTTCTTTAGAACCGTTAGTAACTCGGTGATGACGTCATGGAGCCGGTTCCGTCGGTGTCTCCGTGGGCGCTGCCATCTTGGATTTTGCTTCTGCGCATGCGCATAAGCTATTTTTTTATTGCTGTGCACACGCACACGGCGCGACCCTGAGCAAACCGGCAGCAAAAGGATCCAGAACCCACCCCTGGACCCAGGTACAGCCCAATACATTATACTGCATGTTGACTTGCTTGCTTGTTTATTAAGGTCGTATGCCACCCATCTCACTGTCAAGCAAATCTGGGCAGCTTTTAAACATCATAAAAAAACAAAGGTACAAAACATTAAAACAATAAATACTAAATAAAGATTAAATAAATTAAAATATCGGAATACTAAGGAGTGGAGGTGAGATATTCTTCCTAGTCCACTAACCACCTCCAATATGGAACATCCCCATTGGGGACTAGGCCAGTCAACAGAGTCAGGTTTTGTAGGCTCTTACAGAAGGCCAAGAGGATGGGAGTGGATCTCACCTCAAAGGAGCATGATATTCCAGAGGGCAGGGGCCATGGCAGAAAATGTTCTTCTCTTGGAGTTTCCCCCACACACATATACAACTGGAAATTCTTGACTAATGCAGTCTGCAGCATGCCCCTTCCACCACAATGAGTGGAATGGGTCAATTCTATTGGGGTGAGATGGTTCCTCAAGTAGCCTAGACCCATACCATAAAAGGCTTTAAAGGTCATAACAAACACCTTGAACTGAACCCGGAAGTAGTCCAGCAAAACAGTAAAGGTCACAAACTAGCGGTGTTACATGGACACCCTAAGGAACTGTCCATGCAGCTGCATTTTGCACCAGCTATAGCTTCTGAATATTCTTCAAGGGTAGCCCCATCTAAAGCACATTACAGTAGTCCAAACACAAGATGACCAAGGCATGAATGATTGAACACGGGGACTCACAGTCCAGGAAAGGGCACAACTGGTGCACAATATGAAGTTGTGCAAAGGCTCTCCTAGCAACAACTGCCACCTATTCCTTGAACAGGAGTCATGAGTCTCAGAAAAATTGTGCACAGGATCTGTCTGGGGCAGTGCAACCCCAGACAGAACTAAAGGCATTAAAGTCCTGGGTCCCAAATCCCCATATATCCATAGCCACTCAGTCTTACTAGGGTTCAGTCAAAGCTATATGCCTCCTCTTTAGATATTTTTAAAACTATTTATCTGCATACGTGGTCAGTCATTTGACCTATGGCTGGACAATCTGGACCTTCACCGTGTCTCCTGATTCTCAGTAAATAATTTGCAAACCAGGGTAGAGGAAGCAAAACAAGATTGTCAGGGGGTGTTTTTCCTTTTATTCCCAAAGGGTTGCCTTGGTAGTAAGGGTCAACTTTGCTGAGTAGGATCCACCCAGAGCTTTTGCTTTCATTTTTAATACACTATGATTAATGTTAACTCTGACTAAGGAAAATCTTCCCTAACTTAGCACCCTTCGGATGTATTCTCTGGACATGTTGGTTGAAAGTTAATGAAGGGAAATCCAACGTATCTGGAACATAGCACAGAAGAAGGCTGATTTAAGTGAACAATCTTAACCATAGTTTAAATGGGCCATTTTTCCTGTATCATATTTAACAAACATTGATCACAGACTGTTCAAGTTAAAATGCTGATAATGAAGGAAAACATTTCTAAATTTTCCTATCTCAATGGGGAGGAAGAAACGTATGAGCCAGTGGTGGGTTTCTACTAGTTCGCCCCGGTTTGAGTGAACCGGTAGCAGCGGCGGGAGGGACATCATCATGGACTTTCTGCGCATGCGCAGAAGCGTCACGCGTGCACGCACACTCCCGTTCCCGAACTGGTAGCAAAGGTAAGTGAAACCCACCCCTGGTATGAGCTTGTTTAAGCAATAGTGACTCTTGGTTTGATATTACCTCCAATTGCAGATTCAAGAGAGTTTTCTACATCTCTAAAGTTTCTATGGATATTCTCAGTCATCCAGGTCATGGTTATCCCAAAGGTGCTTTTTCAAAAGTTTTGAAGAAGTTCTGAAAAAGCCTCTTGAATGAGAAGCGAAACATCTTCAAGTAAAAACAAAGAAAGTCCAGTTGCCTTTTGAAAAAGCACCTTTGGGATCTTCCAAAGTTTCTAATATTCATGGTGTGATAAAGATCAGTAATTGATGTTGAAACCAACGAAACAACTGAAACAAATCCAATGAAATTAGTCATTTCACCTTAAGAGCCCCTTTATGAAATAGTGGATTTTCTCTACTTTCACTCTCCCCATCCCTGGTATAGCATAGATCAACATACACAAGAAAAATATTTTCTTACATAATAACTGGAGAAACCTCTCTTCTCTTCAATATCTGCAATATTTGCAGAAACTGGTACATCATCTGGAAGCTGGTCAAAGTCACTAAAATATACATTAAAGCGATTATTGCAGCATATGTTGATGAGCATACATTTCCAAATGCATATTTTTCATTAAAACCCAGGTAATTCACCAATCTTGAAATATAGGTGCCCTTCTGGCCACTCTTGTTGGGAACTATGGGGAAAGGAGTCTAACACATCAGGAAACACTAGGTTGGGATGACTGCTTACAACTTCCTGCCAATATTTTTCTTGGATGGGTGGGGGAGGGGTGTCTGTGTGCATGTGTGCACTTCTGCATGATAGGTTGTATCATTGAAGGAGGCCAGAAAGCAGCCAAAGGTAGCAACGATGAGTTATTAATGTATTATTGTTATCCTTTTAATAGCAAGGAGACAGGGCTGTGGGGATTTCCTGTTATTACAGGTGCCAAAGGTACTTTACAGGAGACTTTCTATTTGCAACTCTATCTCAGAAAGGAAAATATCTTGGGCTGGGCTGGCATATGTGCATTTGAAGAAAAAAGAAGAAGAAGAAGAAGCAATAAGGTACAATCAGAACAAAGAGAACACCAATACACAGACGTTTCTCTCTTACCGCAACTGAAGCTGCATCAGATATTTTTTAAAATCTGAACAACTTACGCCAACTTTGAAAAGGTATTGAGCCTGAGGCAAAGGCACATTAAGAAGCCCTTTGGAGAAAGAATGTAAATGACTCACCTCTCATCTCGTAGCTGCTTTGGATGAGACATTCCTCCAGGCCTTTGCCTTGCAAGACCCCAAAAAAAGCCAATAAATTAAAGGTATTTCCTCTGCACTTCAAGCAGCTCAGCAGCAACCTGTGGGGTGGAGGTGGGCAAGAGAAGGGGGGTGTTCCACCCAAACTCTCTACCTTGGTTAATGCACTGTAACTACACTGCAAGGCTTCAGCAATCTCTGCCTAGTAGCTTATTTCTAACTTTCCGGAAATATGCTTTTTCTTCGTTCTCTCCACCCTTGGCCATTTGAGGAAGTGCAACTGAAAGCAACCTTTTGAAACAGAATATAAGGCATGACAAACGTGCCTGTGTCAAAAATACCTTTCCCTTAAGAGAAAGCCCATGAGGACAAATTACAGGTGAAATGAGTTTTCCACCAAGTTTCACTTTTATGTGCCACATTCCGAATCCTCACATCACCCTTGAAGTGTTTAGTTTTCTTTGTTTACTTATTTGTTTATTGATCTTTTGATTTTCAGAACTGCAGTCTCCCAAGGCAGCTGACAAGCAATGTAAGCAGTACTGAATAAAAACGGACAATACTGTCTTAAAGTAAACTATTGTGGTTATTTCTACAAAACAGATTGGGTGGTAAGAGGGTGGGGGTAGGTACAGTAGCTCTGCAACTGAGCCAGGTTTTCACCTCATCTGTCTTCCTCCTCTTCTCTGCAAGTTATTCAATGGTATGGTTTATAGAGCACCATTGCAGATCACGGGGAACCTTAATTTTGTACCACTGCAGACTAGGAAATGCCCAGAGAAACTTGTGCATGACTATTGTGTTTGAAAATGAGATCAGGGGATGCATTTCATAGGCGAGTCAGAGAGAAGAAACACTATCCAGTTTATGAGATATATAAATAATAATCCAGTGGTTTATTCATGCATTTACTAGAAACAGAATTGTGTGAAGGTGATCATATACAGTGATCATAGAGGGTGAAGTAGAAATGATGCAACCTTTCCTCTCTTGAATCTACTGCTCTCACTGCTAAGCAAAAGCAATCTTGCTCTGGAGCATGAATATTCAAGAAAAAAGAGAAGGAAGTGATGGGCAATATGACTTTGGTAATAGTGTAAGGATGTTACAGCACAGCATAAAATCTACTTCTACTAATTTAATGGCTCTTTTAAACATCTACTTACGTTATATGTATGCATGAGGAGAAACCATGAAGCTGGAATTCATTTTTGTTGGAATTGTGAATGTAACGAAGCCACACACCATCCTTGTGGTGTGTTGCATTTCTTCTAAGCTATAGAGTTCAATATTGCCCCCAGCATAATATTGCCGTGAGAACATCACTGTTCTGTTTTGTTCATCTTATCCCAAGCTGTGAGTGAAACACTCTGAAGTTGTCATTAGTTGTACCCTTTGAAGGGTGCCATAAAGGATACTCTTTAATACAATACTGTCCCCACCACAGTTACAAGGTAGATTAAATCTAGAATATTTTGTCAACTGCCCCATTGTCAGAAGCAATCAGAAGTGTATTTGGGGAGTACCTGGAGGTGTAGACCAGTGATAGGTTCTAAATCCCATCGCTACCGGTTCGCGCGCGCGCTCATGCGCAGAAGCGTCCGGGGCGGGTGGGCGGAGCCTCCCGCCGCCGCTACCGGTTCGTAGAACCGGACCGGACCGGTAGCAACCCACCGCTGGTGCAGACCAATCCCCTGCTTTATGCTTTCTAGCCATCATTCTTTTGCTCTCTCTATTGGCACTCTGTTACCTGAATTTCTTTCATTTGCTTACCTGAATTCTGGTTTTCCAACAAGAAGATGAGAGCAGATCTCTAAAATTGTTTTGGGAAAAGAAGAGTGAGTATATTTGCATTGTATCGTTTTAATATTTTTTTTCTGATATGTATCTTTAACTTTGAAGTTAAACTTCATTTTCTTCATTGCGGTATAGAAAAAATAAAGATGTTAGTAGTGCTTGTTGCTTATTTCCAATTGTCTTGTGTTTGTCAGTTTCCACAAATCCACCATCCCTGCTCCTGTCCCCCAGAGCCCCAGAGCTACATAGTACTGCAAGAGATGTGGTTACTCTACCGCTGTCAAATTCAGATTCCTGCAGTACAGTAGCAAGTTTATTTCATTATCATGGCAGGGTCTATCTTCCTCCTCTCTCTGTCTATTTCTCCTCTGTTTTCACATCTTCCTTCATTTCTTATCAATTTTACTTGAGAGGTGCCCAAATGGAATGTGGCAGGAGGACAAAAAACCAAAAAGTCAAGCACAAGTACTTGGGGGATATTCATTTTCTGTTGCAATATCTGGATTGGTAGATGTTTAACACCCAGCTGGTGACTTGCTCACAGGGGATGGCAGAGGAACAAGATAAGAAAACCAGTCACCTTGCCTATAATGTCCCTGCAATCAGGACAACTCCATTTAGCAGCAACTTAGAACGGATGCAACAGACCTAGCATAGGGATTGGCAGTGGTGTCACACTGATTCAAATATGAGTCAATTTTATTTTAATGCACTGGTGGTAGGAAAATGTCCTAACTTGGTACAGCTGCTCTGACAAGACAGTTGCCTCTTGATGAGAGGAGGGGTTTGACTAAGAAATTTAACTCAATTTTAAAAATTCCCATATGTCAACACATCATGTAGCAGGCAAATACAAATGCAATCACTTACAGACTGGTTTTAAGAGGGCCGAAAGATCTATATTGCAGATCAGCAGATTTATAAAAAAGAGGGGGAATGTAAAAAAACCAATAGTTCTTCTTATATTATAATTTCCTTTCCCTTTTTATCTTTTTCTCTCTTTTCTTTGTAATTAATTCTTGTTAAATTTGCTCTGCTTATCTATTTTTTCCTTTTATTAATAGGAAACACAGAAACACACGCACACTAAGTAACAATACAAAGGAAACTTTCATAAATAATCAGCTTAAGATCAAAATCTCTAATATATAAAATTAATTGGATGTTTAATGGTTATTTTTCAATGGATGGAAAAGCTAAATAATTTTACACTTGTAATATTGCCATCCTAAATATTAATTAACGTTGATGGAATAATCTTTTCTTTCTCTTTTCTCTCCTCAATAAAGTTATTTAAATAATAGAATGCTAATAATTTTAAACAGATTATACAAACATCAATGGAAAATAGAGAGTTACCTCTTCACTTATTACTCTCATTTACCAATAAATTAACTTTGCCAATAAATGCCCAGTGACAGCTCTCATTCTCCTTACATTCCTATGAACATTGACAATATTCCAGGGGTAAAATTCAAAATTTTTCCCTACTGGTTCTGTGGGCATGGCTTGATGGGCATGGCAGGGGAAGGATACTGCAAAATCTCCATTCCCACCCCACTCCTGGGGGAAGGATATTGCAAAATCTCCATTCCCACCCCACTCTGGGGCCAGCCAGAGGTAGTATTTGCCGGTTCTCCGAACTACTCAAAATTTCTGCTACCTGTTCTCCAGAACCTGTCAGAACCTGCTGAATTTCACCCTTGCAATATTCCCATTTTACGTATTATAAACTAAGGCTAAAAAGAGAATCAGGCCAAACAACTCATCACTTTATGCTATTGCTACTCCCATCCCAAAGTGGGTAGGGTTTCATATTTCATTAGCCTTCCATCAATTTGAACAAGGACTAATAGCAATAGCAATAGCACTTAGACTTATATACCGCTTCATAGCTCTCTCTGAGCCGTTTACAGAGTCAGTATATTTCCCCCAACAATCTGGGTCCTCATTTTACCAACCTTGGAAGGATGGAAGGCTGAGTCAATCTTGAGCCTGGTGAAAATTGAATTGCTGGCAGTCAGCAGAATTAGCTTGCAATACTACATTCTAACCACTGCACCACCACGGCTCTTACCTTAATTGTTTAGTTGCTCTTAATTTACATAAGACCAACATAAATTGCCAAATTAGAATCATGTGCAAGGAAGGCTTTCATTGTGATTTTGGAATAATGCATTGGGTAAATCATATAGTATATGTAAATTAATGTGTGCTATTTTAAATCTTTAATAATCTCTATCATTTTTATCTCAAAAAACCTAATGTACCTGCTCCCATTGGGGATATGCCACTTATACAGTGCCATATTGCACACTCAAGTAGGAATCCACAAAGCTGTTAATTTAGGTAGGTCACCTAATAAGGTCACCCAATAAGACTATAACTGTCCCAGTTAATCAACTATGTAGGAAATTATTACATAATTATGACTATCATATCCAGGCCATAGACATCTGGACAGTCAATAGATGGCAGGAAAGAGATACAGAAAATGCAAAGTAACATGTATAGGTATGGTTTACACAATGCAATATCTTCAGAAGAGTGTTGCTAGAGAAAATTTGAATCAAGTTGCTGTTGGTAGCAAGACAATATGAAAAAAAAAGGTTTCAGGAAGATGTGAAGTTTTCTGCAGGAGTTTCAGGGGAGAAACTAAAGCAGAAAGAAAATAAGATTTAGAAAAGATGCATTCCCTCTCCCCATCTCTTAAAGGAAGATATAAAAGAAGTGTACTAATCAGAAAGGAAAATTATTGGCATGGAAATTCAGTCTTGGAGTTCAAAGCTAGCAAGCAACATAAACAACAAGGAGACAGTAATTGCATTGCCAAATACCATCTTTTTATTTCAGTGTTTTAATTCTAAAAAGTCAGACTGGGAGGTGAATCTGGTAGGAAAAGGGTCAAAAGTCACCCTTACACTAAATGCTGCCTACTCCTGAAATAGGTGATTCACTAAGCTAAGCGTGCAAATTCTGGAAGCACATACTGCTGAATGAAAAGGGAGGAGAGAGAACCAAAATATACACTTAAATCAATTTTAAGGGGGCTTTCAAGGCCACAGCAACTAATTATCTATCTTCAAACACTTTGTGTCAAGAAGCTAATACATTCTGGGCTCCCACAGGACTGTATGGGAATCTAGGGAAGGAAAAGCTGGGGGAGCCACAAGATGGCTGGTCAGAAATAGTTCTTCAAGATCCCTCCTCACCCCACTCTCTCTGCATCAGGATTTCTGCAATCCAGTTCTGGTAACACTATGCTGTTTTATTCTGCCACTGTATATGGATTTTTCTTCTGTATCCAACTCCAAAAATGCTGCTGATTTTATGTTCAGGTTCTAATGGGAAATCATTTGAGATTCTTTCAGACAGCCTGCCAGAATTAAACTGCAAAAAGATACCCGAACTGTGAAATAATACATATTTTTGCACATATACAGTATCTATCATTTTGCGTCTTGACAAGCAAAATACATAGAACAGGGAGACATGAAAGAAATGGTTAGGATTGCATTAGGATCTTTGGATGATTTCTATCCTTGCCCAACAAAATCTATCCAGAAAGGCTGCCCCTTTCCCTTCACTCTCTTTTCTTTGTGACCCAGATTGTCTCAACAGCAAATTGTTCAGACAATTGGGGGGTTACTAGAGAACAACACTTCAGTAACACTTCAGCCTGCAGCTTATTTAACAGTCACTTGTCACTGCATCCTTTGGTAGGGATTTTCTGATGCTTTTCAGTACTTTGGCAGATTTACTTCTATGACTCCCAGGACGATGAGATGGAAATGTGTTGTATTGTTTGTATTAGATATGATTTTTCACATTCTGACATTAAAAAAAAAAAACCACCAAGTTTCCTTTTAGGACAAACATTCCAGAGATAAAGAAGGAATCATGAAGGAAGAAAGCTTCTGAGCAGATTACAAATTATATAGAAGGGAGAGAAGCAAAAAAGGAACCAGAAGGGAACATAGGAGAGAACAGATGGAGGCTAACTTTTCTCCAGCAGCATAAAATATGGCTTCAGAACTTGACCCATATCTCATGCTTTTTTAATTTATGGGAAGCAACAAGGTGAACCAGTCAACATAAATCATTCATCTTGGCTAAGAGGGAAGGATATAAGATGAGTGGAATAAGAATTCAGCCCATTATTCCGTACACAGAGTTATATCTACAGAAGTATAATAAAGAATAGTTCTACTTTGTAGGCACAACATTTATGGTGTGTTTGGTCTCTTATACAGAAGGGGCCAGCAACCTTATCAGTTAATAGGCACCATTGCTCAATTTATCTGATGTGAGAGAACCAAAAATTAATTTTGCCCTCCATCAGAAATCTTGTGACAACTTATTAGGATTAGCAATATCATTCAGTGATAACCTTTTGGTTTTAAACGTGATTTAATTTTGGGGTGGTCATTCAAGAACGTTTGGGCATGTGTGGATTTCATGTTGTTGAATTAAATCAGGAGGAGTCTGATAAGATCTTTTCTGTGTACAACACATGTTATTAAAAGTGAAAAGCTCATGAAAGCTTATGTCTTTTAATGAAAAGGAAAGGTGCTACCAGGCTCCTGACTTTTTGCCACCGTAGATTAACACAGCTCTCCTCTACAATATTGCTGTATTCTGGACTTAAAACTATCTTGACAGTCAACTCTTGTTCTTATGATGTAGGTGGACTGATTAGGACAAGCTGTGTTAGAGGCTTAAATGGCAGGTTTACTAATTTGGAAATACGTCCTCTGAAATCTGTCAGATTAGCTTTATCAAGTAAATCTTAAATTCAGTCAAGTATAAAGTTTAAAGTGTAAATGAAGAGGTTTGCATGCATCAGGCTCTGTATAAAGCTGCATCTATTAAATGGGAGTGTGTGAATCTGTTTTGTACTATTTCTGTCACACATGAATGTTAATGAAGGAGAGAAAGTGGAAGATAAACTGATTTTACATTCTTGCCATGACCATTTTTGTCCTGCAGAAAGGAACAGCATTAAAATGAGGTAACCTTTGAAATGAAGGCTCCTCTAAGAAACCCAGTCAGCAAAGAAAGTAGGAAGGAGACATGGTAAAAGATGGATTCTGAGTCAGAGAGAATGAGCTGGTGCTTAGGTTTCTTGGTTAAGTCTGCCGGGGTCCTGATATCAGTTGCAATGAATTCAGAGAATCATTCTGTGCCATTACATTCCCAGGTAACATATAATAAGGTCACTGCAGCCCTGCTCATCTATTTTACACACACACACACACACACACACACACACACACACAGACAGACAGACAGACACACACACACTTTGTTTTTTCATGTCATCTTTTGGAGTGAGCAATCAGATTCAAGATCTCAAATCTACCATTGCCCCAACCCAAAGAGTGAGGGCAAAATGTAAAGCGATAACAAGGCCTGAGGGAGCTATGGCTTCCCATGCAGCTTTTTTGCTGAATAAGCCACAATGGCCAGGTTCAGACAACAAATTAAACCATGATATGGGTTATAGGCTACAATTTCTAGACTTAGACTAGTGTAGCTTAGCACAATGTGTGACCTTCCTTGAGACTTTACTCTTTGGTCAACCTCCATCTCCTAGGACTGGGCCTGTGTGTGTTAATATTTGATAAGGTATATGATCAGCCTTACACAGACTGCCTCTTCTGGCCTGAGTGAAACCAAGGACACTAACCTGGCACAAAAATCTCATTTTATTTTCCATGCTTTTATCAGCCAGTGGATGATCGTTTATAAAGACATCCACTAAGCTTTACTTAACTGCTTGTTCAAGGTCTCCAGTAGAAATTGGCCCACAAAGAGGTATTACATTTTCCGCTTAGATTTTTTTCATTATCTGGATACCCCAGAGCAATTACATTCTCCATCAAAGTAGCTGAAATGTCCCAGTGTTAATATACAGAATCCTTTTCTTCTAAGATCAACTAATTACAGGCCCAGGGTTTCTGAACATCTCCAGTGTAATTCACCCAGCATGAGGGAAGACTTCTGAAAATGAAGGTTATTCTGTAGTTTTGAAAAGCTTGCCTAAGGTGTACAGCCTAATTGAGATTAGTAGGAACAAAAGAAGGGTCAATTCCAAGCAGTGAGGACAACTGGTTCCTGTCTTGTACCTCAAATGCTCCAAGACTAAGCTATTTCAGAGGCGCTGTATGAAAGCTACTCCCAAATCCTTGGCTGCTGCTTCAAATTCCAGACTAGAGGGGGGAAATCAAGGGAAGGCAAATGCTAGAATATCTAATAATTTTGCAGTGATACTGGACAGCTTCTTATGCTTACCTACCACTACCACCATGATGCCCTGCCCTTCACAAATCAATTCTGGTGTCAATAAGAAGACTAAGAGATGAAGCAGTAGTTTATAGCTTTCCATAACTGCTGTTCTCTAGTGATACTGGACAAAATTCCTGTAATTTCCTCTGTAGTCCTGCCACCGACCATTCTGGCTGGAAGTATTGGGGAAACACAGTTTCAGTGGTTGGATTCAAAAAATTTTACTACCGGTTCTGTGGGCGTGGCTTGGTGGGCGTGGCGTGGCTTGGTGGGCGTGGCAGGTGAAGGATACTGCAAAATCCCCATTTCCTCCCCACTCCAGGGGAAGGTTACTGCAAAATCTCCATTTCCTCCCGATCAGCTGGGACTCGGGAGGCAGAGAATAGATGGGGGTGGGGCCAGTCAGAGGTGGTATTTACCGGTTTTCCAAGCTACTCAAAATTTCCGCTACCTGTTCTCCGAACTACTCAAAATTTCTGCTACCGGTTCTCCAGAACTGGTCAGAACCTGCTGAAACCCACCTCTGCACAGTTTACTACATCATGCTTGTTCCATTCTAATGTTCTGTGTGTTTCGATGTGCAAACTCCTTGGCCTCATTTTCCCTGATACCACATTTCTCCCATTACCTTTCCTATCATTCATCAGTGATGCTTTTTTCTCTCTCTCTACAAAACAGGAGTGGACTTTTCATCCATTTTACAAGACAAGATTTGAGTAAACCTGGATTGTTTTATTGTTTTTCTCAATTGTCAGATTCTTATTTATGAGGCTATTAGTAGGACTACAAGATCTGGGCTGTAAAAATCTAAATGATCAATAGATGGCAGTAAAGAATAGCTTTTATCCTTTGCTTTGTTTTACTTTTTTGATTGATTATGTGCCGTCAAATCATTATCTACTCTTAGTGATCACATGGATAGATTTTTCTCCATGACGATCTGGTCCTAACCTGGTCCTTCAAATCTTCCAGCTGTGCACTCAACGCCATAGCAACTGAGTCCATCCAACTTGCTAGTGGTCATCTTTTTCTTCTTAGGGTCATTACATTCTTCTAAGTAAATTCATCCTACTAACCATTATTTGCAGGCTGCAACCAACAGTTAAACTAAATTAAATTTTGGAATCCCATATTGTATGTATATCGGATGCAGCTAACTTAATGGAAGGTGGAACTGAAAACCAGTAAGTATAAACAGACTTGCTAGGAGACTGCCTTTATATCAAATTCGTTTTCTCATGTCTTTTAACTGGTTCTAACTTAGTGATCTCAGCATGACAGAAAGCCAGTCCAAGAATGCAGCCTGTCACTTAAGCCCAGCTTAAGTTCACATGAACAGCATGTCTGGGTGGATATGTGCCAGCCTTCAGTGCAAGTTCTGTTTTCTTTCTACCTGTGTCTAGATATATAATTTGCTAGTGAGTGAAGTCACTAAAAACCTTTAAAAAACACTTATGTTGGTCAAGTTGCAGTTGGGTGGGGATGTCAAGCCAGGAATACAGTTAGGCAAGGCTAAGTTGCTCAACAGCCATACCACAGCTAAATAACCTAATGTCACTGAACTAGACCTTAACCAGACAATCTTTGTTGATGATGCCATACCACTAGCCACCAAACAGCTGATTGATGGGCCAGCTATAGTGGTCTCAACTGATTCACAAAATTCCAGAAAATGTAACAATTTGCTATCATGAGCCAGTACAAGCTTAGAAAATCAAGAATGGATAGATAAAGCATGCCAGCCACATAAGTAGCAAAGGCAATTATAATAAAGACGGCTAAGCAGGCAAAGAAAGCTAATTTACAATTATGAGTTTGGATGAACTAATGTCTATTTTGCTGCTATTTCTCTGAGGCCTCCTAGTGTGGAGGTCACAGAATAACTTTTTCATCATCCCGTTTATTATCTATAGTGGAATTTTATTATAGTAAAGCTATTTTAAAACAGGAGATAACTCGAGGCCCTTCTAGAAGCTAAGATATAAAGCAAGCCTCATAGTCACTCTTCTAACTGGTTTGTAAGAAAGGCTTATTCCTGGTTTTTAATGATTTAGTCAGTGAACATTTAGTCTTTACAGTGATTGAGAAGGCAGTTAGGTTTTTTTTTTCTTCCCCCATTTTTTTAAAAGTCTTCCTTAATGTAACTGACTGCCATATTTTAGAAATGAGAGCTGGCATTGGGGAGTGTAATTACAAAGAAAAATGGAGCAAGCAGTACTTCTACTTCAGGTCTTCATTTAAACAACATATTTTTTCAGTTTGTTATGTAGCCAAAATTCATTGCCGTTCAAATGTTCAAAAAAAACAAGTTATGACTGTGATAAACCTGTCCTCATAACAGTTCTGAGGGGCAGCTAGTACACAAGGTGAGGAGGCAGCTCTTTAGTAGACTGCTAGGTGTTGCTGGAAATAGGATTGAGAGTATTGGAGAGAGTCAAAGTTACTAGAGCAGTGTTCTCAACCTCAGCCATTTTAAGATGTGTGGACTTCAACTCCCAGAATTCCTCAAACAGCATGTCTACTTGAAGTCCACACATCTTAAAATGGCTGAGGTTGAGAAACACTATATAGAGTAACACTCATGTTCTCATATTTCTACACCAATGCATAGAGTAAGGGAAACAAACTTAAATATCAACACAGGATGAAAAATATGATGTCCTAATAATCCCTCAAACTTGGTGGGATGACATACACAATTAGAAAATAGTTATGGAAGGCTACAAGTTATTCAAAAGCATAATCTCTAAGAGAAAGGCAATAAATGTGGAACTTTACCATAAAAGAACATATGCCTGCCCAGAAGTTTATCAATCATAGCATGGAAATCCTATTGAGGGTGGCTAAGAATAAAAGGAGAGACAAACAGATGTGCTATTGTTATGGGAATGTATTTATCTGGACAGAAAATAGAAATGGATGAGTTTTTGTCAGATGACACACTTTCATAAAGTCACAATACAGTGACAGTGGGAAATTTCCATTACCATGACACCTGCTAAATATCTGCTAAGAATCAGAAGTCCTAGAAAGAAGTCGTATCTTCCATCCTATTTCACCAGCTATCGAGGTCTCTCGGTGCTTTTAATAAAACCATGTAAAAACATAGAATATTTTTTAAAAAATTAAAGTATTTAAAATTAAAACCTTATTCAAAGAGTTGTGCTTTCAATTTTAGTAGCGTAACCCTGCATCAGAGGCATTGTTGGTTGCAGAAATGAAGTTGAGAGTTTCATGACAGCTCTTAGCTGTCTTAGTAACAGTGATAATTTAATTAGGACATGGAAGTATATTTGCTTGAAATGTTACAAAGCAAAGTTATATGCTCCCATTTGGGACTTTACTTAAGATAGAATTTACTCCATCTTAGTACATGGTACTCAAGGGAGGGAACCTTACTCATCCTAATTACCACATTTTGGTTATTCCAACTTCTCATAATACTCATGTCTAACATAACTTGCCCAATAGTTGTTCCAAAAAAAATGTGTTCCTCTCCCCTTCCTCCAGTCTGAAATCTTAAATTTCACTCAAGAGGGGTTAGCAAAGTGGTAGCTTCTACAGAGCTAGCCTGATATGCACCTTCAATTGCATGAGCATTCTTATCCTGATGTAAATAAAACCACAGTAGCAATTACACCAACTGCCTGATAGAACACAACTCTGAGTTTATAAAACTAATCCACCTCATTATCCCCAATCCACATTACAGTTTCTCCTCTCATCTTAACAGCACTTTTTTCTTCTTCTCTGACATCAGTGAGAAGGTTACTACCAGTAACAGTTTCTATCCACACACATTTACACATTTCTAGTTTTG
This sequence comes from Thermophis baileyi, assembly GCA_003457575.1. Lineage (NCBI taxonomy): Eukaryota > Metazoa > Chordata > Lepidosauria > Squamata > Dipsadidae > Thermophis > Thermophis baileyi. The sequence continues at coordinate 2,719 of QLTV01004445.1, read as the reverse complement.
GTTTTGGTTTGTTCCCAATAAGTGAACAACACTTTTGTTTTCCCATAGCTTTAACAAGAAAGGCAAGTCTTGGAATTGTTGCTTTTCACAACTGTTGCATCACAGCTAAGTCTCAAAATAACTTGGGTCATAAACATTCCCTAACATGTTACTTTATCTTTATCTTTTTTTCTTTTTTCCTATCTTGGAGCTCATCCACATAGCCATATTAATGTGTTTTCCTCCTGTGCCTATTCCCCTACAGTCTACCTTTTACTGTGTCTCAAAACCAAGGCTAGTAAAATTGCTATCCTGAGATGACAGAGTAAATAACTGCTGATTGTGCTGTTCAACGTGAGAGTGGTGCTGGCCAGCAAGTCATATAGGCTTACCAGGCGTCAAAAAAAGTAGAGTGGTAGTGATCTTTTAAGCCAGAGGTATCCAATCTTGGGAACTTTAAGACTTGTGGACTTCAACTCCCAGAATTCCCCAAATGGTCATGCTGGCTGAGGAATTCTGGGAGTTGGAAGTCCACAAATCTTAGTCACCAAGGTTGGACAACCATTTTAAGCATTTTTTTTCACCTTTGAGCACCTTTCCTTCCTGAGTAGTAGGTGCTGTGCCTTTTTTGCCCACAACTTCCTTCTTCTCTCATGATTTTAAAATTTAATGAGCCACAGACTAGACAGGTTGGCTCACTACCCTTCATCTTCTGGTTTTATAACCTCCCCTTTCTCTTCAATCCTTTTGGAGGTTCCTCTTGGTCAACTATCTGCCTTCATCAACAGAGAGCAACTCTTTCTGGGAGAGGCAGGATTGGTTAAAGCTGTCTCTGTACCGCACATGTGATGGATGTAGATCTTTTCTCTACCTCTGCAAAATAATCCAGCAAGATTGCTAGCTGGTTTAGTGGCAGATCCAAAAATGTGTTTATCCCCTTTCTGAGATAATAGAGCACCACAGATCAACCACTCAAAAAGGACTCCCCAGAAATCCATTGGTCATTTTTCCTGTGATCAAGACCATGGGAATAATTAATCTTATTAAAGACCCTCATCTGGTCTTTCCTCATCAAGATGAACAATCACAGTACTGTATCTTCTTCTGTTTACTTTGCCTAGATTGGAAAACTGTATCTTTTGGTATGGAATTTTGAGATTGCTCCTGTTCATAATTATAATTTTTCAGTTTGTGACTATTGATATAGTTGTGGGGTTTTAAAGATTCTAATTGAAAGTATGTATTTTGAATGAGCTGAATTGGCAAATGGTCAATATTGGATTGAACATGTTAGATGGGAGGGAGCTAATATCAAAAGCACTACATCCTTATCTATAACTAGGGCTGATGACTTGGAATTTTCCTTTCTTGATAGAAAATACGATAAAGGGTAAAGGTGGACACTCTGAATTATTGGAACATTTCCCTTGTATTGTTGCTGTTGTTTGATGTATTACCTCCCCAAAATGTCTGGTGAAAAAGATTTTGCAACAGAATGTACAGAAAATTATTTTTTTTAGATGCTACAGCATATTTATAACCACCTCTTATTCCTTCCCTGAGAAGAGACTAAATGGTTTACCAAATGTTCTTCCATTAGGACATTTTCTAAAATATTAGCCAAAGCCTGATCATTTGCATTCAGTGTATCTTTGTCTAATAATAAAATTATGGCCTTGGCTGGCATAACTAGATGATAAAAAGGAAGCGTAGGAGTAGTAAGAAGTACATACCATTTTTACTAGAGGGTTTAGCCCCGCCCCTTTTGTGACATCACTTCCGCTCCCCCTCCCTTGGAGGACTGTGCATGACGTCACTTCCGGCCCACCCCTCCCCCTTTGGAGGACTGTGCATGACGTCACTTCCGGCCCCCCCCCCCCCCCCCCTTG
>QLTV01004444.1:47647-58973 GCA_003457575.1 Thermophis baileyi | reverse complement strand
CTAGGTGGCAGGGTTGTATTACCAAAACTCCTCTTAAAGATACTTTTAGAAAAAAAAAACGCTCCATTAAAGTTAGAAATAAGCAAAAAGAAAAAGGTAATTAAACTATCAAAAACTTAAAAAGAGAAAACAGCATCAAAAAAAAAAAAAAGATTCCAATCCAGCTCTCTGCAATATTCTGTTTAGGGTTCCAATCACAAGAGTTTCTCACAATTTTCTGCCAGCTGATTGTCTGCTGCTGCCTTAATGTGAGGCGGAAGCCATTTTTCCGCCCCGCCTCACCTTTCCTCAAACTCTCTCCAAACACTTAAAATTTAAAGGAGATCCATTTTTAAGGAAAAAAAACCATTTCATACCAAGGCATGGGAATCCATTCCTCACCCTGATGTCTCACTCCGCTAGCTCTCAGTCTTCAGCGTGATCTCATCGGCTTTGACAGCTATCAGCTGTCCTCCTCACCGCCCGGTCCGGAGCTTCAGCTGACGTCTAGAGGGGCTTGCGCTGCCCCTCCTTTCGTCAGAGTGTGTTCCGGTTCCTTACCGATCCTACAGGTCGGCTTCGGGTCTCAGGGACCCCCTAAGACGGTGGGATTCAATGCTTTTTCGGATACTCCAAAATTCGCGTTGCATCGCCCATCTTGACCACGCCCTCTCTCCTGCTTACCATTGTTGAAAGAACTGGGTCATGGTTGGCTTGCGCTACCCCCCTTTCGCCAGAGTGTGTTCCGGTTCCTCACCGACCCTCCAGGTTGGCTTCGGGTCTCAGGGACCCCCTAAGACGGTGGGATTCAATGCTTTTTCGGATACTCCAAAATTCGCGTTGCATCGCCCATCTTGACCACGCCCTCTCTCCTGCTTACCATTGTTGAAAGAACTGGGTCATGGTTATGAGCCGAGGTGGCGCAGTGGTTAGAGTGCAGTACTGCAGGCTACTTCAACTGACTGCTAGTTGCAGTTCGGCGGTTCAAATCCCACCAGGCTCAAGGTTGACTCAGCCTTCCATCCTTCCAAGGTGGGTAAAATGAGGACCCAGATTGTTGGGGGCAATATGCTGACTCTGTGAACAGCTTAGAGAGGGCTGTAAAGCACTGTAAAGCGGTATATAAGTCTAAGTGCTATTGCTATGCACCAAGACAACAACCCAAAATACACAAGTTGTATGACCAAAGAATGGTTGAAGTAGAAGAAATTTAATGTTTTGGAATCACCAAGTTTAAGTCCTGATCTTGATCCTATAGAAATTGTGTGTAAGGATTTGAACAGGGCAATTCATGCAAGGAAAGCCCACCAACATCCCTGAGTTGAAGCTTGTTCTGTAAGGAGGAATGGGCTAAAATTCCTCCAAGCTCATTGCAGGACTGATCAACAGTTAACGGAAACATTTATTTGCAGTTATTGCTGCCCAAGGGAGGCACACAAGTTATTGAAAACAAAAGTTTGCATACTTTCACACAAACTCAAATATGTAGCTTTGGATATTTTTCATCAAATGTTTTTGATTCATTTAATTGGATTCTGTTTATCTAGTTTTAGGACTTGTGTGGAGAACAGATCAGGTTTTAGGTCATATTTATGCAGAAATACTGAACATTCAAAAGTGTTCACAAACTTTAAAAGCACCAGTGTAGTTGAGTTCATCATAAAATGGTAGAAGGGTTTGTGTCAAAAGCTTTGTGGAAGAAAGACAGGTTCAGAAGGGGTTTGAAGGAAAGATGTAGCATAAGAGAGGTGTTCTGAGAGAAGTGTAAGAAGGAGCGAGCTTTTTCTGAAAGAAGGGGGGGTGTCTAGAACTATTAGGCACCGACCCACTTCTCTCCCAGCCCCCCCCCAGCAGCCTTTCACCCACTTGGGCAGACCCTGGATGGAACACCACTAGGAAAGCCTGGAATGGGAAGTCAAAAGTATCCAGGAAGAATGCTTCTCTGTCTTGCCTGTGAGAGGCAGCAGCAGGCTGGCCTTGTCTGATGTTCCCAAACAGAGTACTTGGATGGGAGACCATGATCTCAGGATTGTAGGCTTGGCATGTATTTATGACACTTGCAGTGTCCCGGGGTTGTGTGATCCCCTTTTGCGACCTTCTGACAAGCAAAGTCAATGGGGAAGCCAGATTCACTTAACAACCATGTTACTTATTGAACAACTGCAGTGATTCACTTAACAACTGTGGCAAGAAAGGTCATAAAATGGGGCAAAACTCACTTAATTCTCTTGCTTAGTAACAGAAATTTTGGGCTCAATTGTGGTCGTAAGTCGACTACTGAATATCATTTGTTTCTGCATGCTATATAAAGACTTGACCGCCTTAATAAAGGCCTTTCACTTTAGACTTGTGGTTGGTATTTGGGGTGTGTGCAGAAAGCACTTTGCAAAATTGGTATTGCTTTCCCAGATTCAGGGATCAAGGTCTTTCAAGTTGCATGCCAACTATCTCCTGAGCTTTAAAGGCAGCAGCACCAGCTCCAATCTTCTGATTGTTAAAACTGTTTATTCAGGATCCAGTAAAGGAAAGAATGTTCTTTGCAACGCTTTTTTAAGGGACCTCGAAAAAGATCCTGGGATTAAGCTGGAATCTGTCTGGCACAGCTGGCTGGATCCCTTGAGGACATCCAAGCTGGCAGTGCAAATTTCAGAGGACCGACTGGATCTTCTCTTAATCTGGGTTTGCTTGAAGCTTGTGACTCAGGCATGAAAAGGAGAGGCTTAAGGGGTGCTCCAGCTCAGATCCTTTTACAGGTGGTCCTCAACAACCACTTGTTTAGGGACCGTTCCAAGTCACAACAGCACTGAAAAATGTAACTTAAAACCAGTCCTCGCACTTATGATCATCACATACCTACGGTCATACCTACGGTCATGTGATCAGAATTCAAGTACTTGGCAACCGGCATGTGTTTGTGTTGGTTGCAGCATCCCAGGGTCATGCGATCATCATTCACATGACCTTCCCAGCCAACTTCCAACAAGCAAAGCCAATGAGGGAAGCCAGATTTTCTTAAGGACCACATGATTCACTTAACAACTGCAGTGATTTTATATGACCGCCATGGCAAAAAAGGGCATAAAGTCAGGTGTGACTCACTGAATAACCATCTTGCTTAGCAATGGAAATTTTGGTTCCAGTTGTGGTTGTAAGTTGAGGACTACCTGGTATTTGCTGTGTCAATTTTCATTCATTCAGGGAGGGAGGGAAAGAGTGGAAAAAAGGAAAAGAGAGGGAGGGAGGGAGGGAGGGAGGAAGAAAGGAAGAGAAAGAGGAAGGAAGGAAGAAAGGAAGGCAGGAAGAAGGAAGGAAAAGAAAGGAAGAAAGAAAGAGGAGAAACAGAGGAAGGAAGGCAAAGAAAGAAAGAAGGGAGTCTTAAGATTCTGCTCTCCAAGACATCTTGAAATAACAGTCAAGGCGTTTCATGAGCCTCCCCTCCCCCCCTCCAACCTTTTCTCCCAAGTGGGAAGATCTTTTTCCTGTCCTGCCTCAATGATCAATGCCTAAAACCCTGGTCCCTGCATCGCAGCCATCCTTCAGTTGAGGAAACTGAGAATTTGGGGCACATTGGACAAGGAGAGAAACACCACCAAGAAGTGAAGAAAAATTAAAAGTGCACACCACCACCACCCCTGGCTTTCTTCAGTGCCTCTGCAATCCCCCAGTGGCCTCTGCAATCACTGCTGCCCAGCCGCCCGCCACCCTCCCCCCCCCCAGTGCCTCCGTATCACTGCTGCCCACTGCCTGATTGGCTGCCGGGAGGCACAGCTTCATGTCTTGTGCAGCAAATTGCCGGGGTGCAAGCGTGCCTTGGAAAATCGGCTGGGATGAGGAACCAGAGGTGGACGGCGGGTGGGGGCATTGCTGGGGAGGGGGAGCACCGGCGGAGGACCAGCAGAGGATGAAAGGCCACTGTGGGTCAGCTGCGGCAGGGGGCCAGGAGAGAAGTGGGCACGGCCAAGGATCAGTGCCTAATTCCAAGAAGGGAACCTTGTGTGAAGAGAGAATGACCATCATGGCCAGTGATGTACAGTGGATAGAGAAAGTCTGCACACACCTGTTAAAATGCCAGGTTTTGAGATGTAAAAAAATCAGACCAAGATAAATCTCTTCAGAATTCTTTCCACCTTTAATATAAGGTGTATAATTCAGTTGAAAAACAAACTGAAATCTTTTAGGGGGAAAATAACATTAAAAAAGGTAGAATAATGTGGCTGCAGAACTGTCCACACCCTCTTATAAGTAGGGATGTGGCTGTGTTCAGAATTAACCAAGCACATTCAAACTGATGTTAAATAGTCAATACACACCTGCCATCAATTAAAGTAACTCTGATCAAGCCCATATAAAGTTCAACTGTTGTAGCAGTTTTTTTCTGACATTTACTCAGTTCCCTCTTATAGCAAAAGCCATGGCTGGAATGAGCTTACAAAGCATAAAAGGGATCTCATTGTTGGAAGGTATCAGTCAGGAGAATGATACAAAACAATTTCCAAGGCATTGGATATACCATGGAACACAGCAAAGACAGTCATAAAGAAGTGGAGAAAATATGATACAACAGTGACATTACCAAGAACTGGATGCCCCTCCAAAATTGATGAAAAAAACAAGAAGAAAGGTTCCACAAAATTTGGTGCAAAAACAACACTGTGCATCACCAAAAGTACACCATACCCACAGTGAAGCATGGTGGTGGCAGCATTATGCTTTGGGGCTGCTTGTCTTCAGCTGGAACTAGGCCTTTAGTCAAGGTGGAGGGAATTATGAACAGTTCCAAATATCAGTCAATTGTGGCAAAAAAAACCTTCAGGCCTCTTCTACAATGCTGAAGATGAAGAGGAATTTCACCCTTCAACACAACAACATCCCAAAGCATTCCTCCCAATCAAGAGAAGAATGGCTTCATCAGAAGAAGATGAAAGTTTTGGAATGGCCCAGCCAGAGCCCGGACCTGAATCCAATTGACAATCTGTGGGGTGACCCTAAGAGTGCTATGCACAGGAGATGCCCTTGCAATCAGACAGATTTGGAGAGATTTTGCAAGGAAGAGTGGGCAATGATTCCCAAGGCAAGATGTGCCATGCTGGTAAGCTCCTACCCCAGAAGACTGAATGCTGTTATAAAATCAAACTGTGCTTCAACAAAGTATTAATGTCAAAATTGAACCACTTTGCTTCTTTCAAACTCTATCGCTATTCAACTTGCCAATAAAGTGGGGGGGAGGGAAGGGTGGAATGGAATGCTGAGAAGCTGTGCACCGATTGTGAGAGCCTGGAAACCATCAAGGTCACCACTGCAGGTGCTTGAGAAAGACATGGACTGTTCCCATAACAAAAGGACATTTCATAATTGGACAATGCCGTCACCCAGGGGTGGGGAGAAAGGGAAGCTATTGTTTAACTAAGCAAGCATTTGCGTGGGAAAACCAGAGCTGGTTTTGTTTCTTCAGTACCAAAATGGTGTATCCAATAAAGTTTTACTTTTGGGAATTCAAAGCTCCCGAGAGTGTTTTCTTGTTTTAGGTTCACTAGTCGGACAGTTGACATTAAACCAACTCTGTTTAACCTAACGCAGCTTACTCGGATGCCTCCGAGAGAGCTGCGACATAACAATGTCCGGTATGGAGGGGCAAGTTGATGCCGCAGCAAAACCTGGATCGGTCCCTCCATGGGAGGCACCGGCAACAGCCCAGGCAGACTCCAGGACGCAGATGGTGGTGACCTGATCCAAACGGAGGTCGGAGAAGACGGAGCAGCCGCCATTGTGAGAGGAAGGAGCCATGGCAGGATCCATTTCCCATAACCCAAAGATGCGATGGCCGAGTGGAGTGGGGAAGGCAGCCGAAGTAGAATTCTCCTTGATCCCGCCTGGAGTTGCCGTGACTCAGAGCAAATGGAAGGCCAGGAGGGCTGCGGACTGGGAAGAGCCAGTGGAGTGGAAATTCTTGACAGCATGCCGTAGCCCTTCGGTAGAGCAGCTGCACGAAAGATTTGTTGGAATGGAGATGCGGAGAGTGGCATCAATGAAATCGGTCCTGGGAGCAGGGCTTGGGACTGGCCAAGCATCAGCAACCCCGTCCACATCACCCCAACTGGCAAGGAGCTGGGGTTCCCCGAGGGGTGGCTACCTTCCCTCCGGCAGCCGCAGGACAAGCCCAAGGGATCCCTGCAGTGGCAGGAGCTCAAGCGGTCCCACAGGTGGTGGGGCTGCCACCGGGCTACGTGCTGGTCAGGGACTACTGAGAACCCCCGCCTCTGAAAGCCATGTTCGACAGTTGGTCGGAGAAGCTAGCCTATTTCCTGAACCAGTTGTGGAACTACTTGGAGCGATACAGAGCAATGTAGCAATAGCAATAGCAATAGCACTTAGACTTATATACCGCTTCATAGTGCTTTACAGCCCTCTCTAAGCGGTTCACAGAGTCAGCATATTGCCCCCAACAATCTGGGTCCTCATTTTACCCACCTCAGAAGGATGGAAGGCTGAGTCAACCTTGAGCCGGTGAGATTTGAACCGCCGAACTGCAGCTAGCAGTCAGCTGAAGTAGCCTGCAGTGCTGCACTCTAACCACTGCGCCACCTCGGCTCTGTATGTACCTGGATGAAGTTGCCTGCATGAACACAATTACTTCAAATCTAGAAGGAGACGCAGTGGACTGGGTGGTGTTTCTCCACGACGAAGGGGCCCAGGAGTTGGGGAACGTGGATGCCTTCCTGGATGAGCTTCGAGCTAGATTTGGAGACCCCACACAGGCCTGCTGAGTGGAATCTGGAATCCAATCCATAAGGCAAGGGAGCAGACCAATAGCCAAATACATTCGGGAACTCCGCAGCCTGGCTGGGAAGCTGAAGGGGTGGCCAGAGCGCTTGCTGGTCTACCACTTCCGAGACGGACTGAACAAGGAACTGTACCAAAATTACCATCCCAGGGAATCCCGGATGACGTCCGGGCGTGATACCAGCTAACGACCACAGTGGAGCTAGACCTGTTGGGATTATTGGTAGCACACAGCGCATGAAGGTCGCCCCTGACGAGGCCAAGAGAGACACCTGCTGTTGTGCAAGGGGGGGAACAGCCCCTCCCTCGACCCCAAAGGAGAGTCTGCGGCACCTTTCCAGAGCCTGCTTCCAATGTGGGAAAGAAGGCCATCGGGCTACGAATTGCCCAGCCCCGCAGCCCATGTCAGCGCCGAGGGTCGTGAGTCAACAGAAGGCCAAAAAGGTGCCAAGGAAGGCGAAGGAGAAGATGCAGGCAGTGCAACCGGTGGTGGATGTCTCTCCCCCATCCAGCCAGGGGAGGGAACTCCAACCCCCAACAAGCCTAACCTGGTCCTCTACAAGAGTGACAGTGTGGGGAAGGTCAATCCGATGGTAAGTGGAACCATCACCTCTTTGACCGCCCAGGTGGAGATGCTAGTGCCCCACTCAGGAGCAAGGGGGGTCTTCACTGTCCTGGTAGACTTGGGTTGCACCCATTGTTTGGTCAGCCTACGAACTGTGGAAAAGATGGGACTGAGACTCAAGAAATTGAGGCATCCTATGAAGTTTGAACAGGTTGATGGTTCACGGGGTGTGTGTGTGTGTGCCCGCCACGTACCTAACAAAGCCAGTGAGCCTAAAGGCAGGGAGCCATGAAGAGACCATTCTGTTTATAGTAGCCCCAAAAATGGCAGAGACTATGATATTGGCGTGGCTGAAAAAGTGGGATTCAGCAGTTGACTGGAAAGACAAGTGGCACTTCAGAAATTGCAACAAGTGGGGACGATGCACAAAGTTGGCAAAATACCATTGGTGGGGAAGGGGAAGATAGAGCCCGTGAATGCACTAGCTGAGAGTGAGCAAGTGGGGCCGGGCATCCCAAAGGAGTACCAGGACCTAGCTGAAGCATTTAGTGAGCGGGAATCGGACGTACTCCCTCTTCATCGCCCTACTGACTGTGCCATTGAAATACTGCTTGAGGCGAAATTACCCAAACCAAAGATGTACTCAGTGACCCCAAGGGAGATGGAATAGCTCAGAAGCTTTGTGGACAAAAATCTAGCTAGGGGCGTCATCCAACCGGCAAAATCTAGGATGGCAGCTCCGGTGCTCTTCAAAGAAAAGAAAGATGGTTCTTTGAGATTATGCGTGGATTTTCAGAGGATTAATGGGGTCTGTGTGGAAAACATGTACCCCCTCCCCCTTATAAAGGACATGCTGGGATACCTGGCCAAGGGAAAGGTGTTCACTAAACTGGACTTGAGAGAAGCGTATTACCGAGTGAAGATTAAGGAGGGCGACGAGTGGAAAACAGCTTTCAATTGCCCCTTAGGGTGTTACCAATTCCGGGTGATGCCTTTCGGTCTGCAGGGAGCACCCGTGGTGTTCATGCAACTAATAAACAAAGTGCTGCATGAGCACCTGTATAAGGGAGTGTTGGTGTACCCGGATGACATCCGCAGTTATTTGGAAACGATGGAAGACCACGTAAAGCTAGTACAGGAAGTGCTAAGAAAACTCTTGAAAGCCAATCTCTATTCAAAACTATCAAAATGAGACTTCCACAAAACCAGTCTGGATTACTTGGGGTACCACATGTCCCGTGAGGGAGTGGAGATGGACCCCGGAAAGGTGAAAGCAATACTAAACTGGGAAGCTCCCCGGACCAGAAGACAACTACAGAATTTCTTGGGCTTTGCCAACTTTTACCGCCAATTTATCCCCTCATTCGCACAGATAGCCCTGCCTATCACCAAATTACTGAAGACGGGCAGAGGGGGGGTGAAGCCCAAACCGAGCCAGCCGCTTTACTGGACTATGGAATGCCAAGCAGCTGTTGTGGCCCGCCAGCGACCCGTGCAGCTGGTAGCTGATTCCGACAGCGAAGAGGCTGTTGTGGTGATGCGCCAGTGGCCTGTGCAGCTGGTACCTGAGTCGGACAGTGAGGAGGTTGGTGAGGACTCGGTGCCAGAGGCGGAGATTCAGCCAGGGCCTTCAGAACCTCCAGAAGCTCCCATCAGTGAAGAGGAAGAAGAGGAGGAGCCTATTCTCAATGCACGGGCACGCAGAGCGGCCAAAAGGCAGCAATGGTTTCTGAGGAGAAGGTCTCCTCGGGAGTAAGGCTTGGGGCTAATTGGCCACGCCCCTAGCCTACTTAAGGGATGACAATGGCTGACGTAATTTGCAGGAAACAACTCTTCATAATCACCTCGTGTATCGGATTCAGAAAACGTCTCTTTGGCTCTGGTTGTTAATGAATTTGAATTAACAGCCCTTGTTAAGAGCCAAGGTGGCGCAGTGGTTAGAGTGCAGCACTGCAGGCTACTTCAGCTGACTGCTAGCTGCAGTTCGGCGGTTCAAATCTCACCGGCTCAAGGTTGACTCAGCCTTCCATCCTTCTGAGGTGGGTAAAATGAGGACCCAGATTGTTGGGGGCAATATGCTAACTCTGTAAACCGCTTAGAGAGGGCTGTAAAGCACTATGAAGCGGTATATAAGTCTAAGTGCTATTGCTATTGCTATTGTTCAGAAAAGACTGATTTAAACTGTATTTTTGTTTGAACAACTACTAAGAAAGCTCATTAGTAGTCCTTAAATTCATAAAATAAGGTTTGTACAGACTTTGTGTGTGCTGCGTTCTTTGTGGTCCGTAGCTGGGGCAGAACAGCAGCTTTCGAAAAGCTCAAACGGCTTTTTGCTGGGGAGCCAACTCTTAAACACCCAAACCCAGAGGAACCGTTCGTAATACAAGCTGATGCTAGTGATGTGGCAGTGGGGGCCGTCCTGCTCCAAAGAAATATGAAGGGGACGCTGCAACCCTGTGCCTAACCTTCCCAGAAACTGACCGACACCGAAAGACATTGGGCAGTGTGGGAAAAGGAGGCTTATGCTGTTCGATGGGTGCTGCTGACTTGGAGGCAGTTCCTAGAGGGCCGTAAGATCCCTTTCAAAGTGTGGACTGACCACAAGAACTTAGAAGCCCTAAAAACCCCAAGGAAACTATCTTCTAAGCAAGTACAATGGGCTCAGTACTTTAATCGGTTCAATTTCACCCTTGCCAGGGGGAAAGAATTTCCTCGCTGATGAGCTGTCTCGGATGCCCCAATACAAAAGCACCCGGGAGGAAATAGTTAACTCCATTATCCCCTCCCAGCAACTGGCAACGCAGGTCTCCACGAAGCGACAGCTGCTAGCCACTTCTCAGCTGGCTGATAGTGCTCTGACCCCTGAAAGAAGATGCATGGTTCAAGGACCACAAAGACGAGCTGACGATGAGGGAGGACCTGGCGTGGAAGGGAGACAAACTGTATGTTCCAGCCAGCCAGAGGACCCAGATCCTACAAAGAAGCCATGACGTAAAGCCAGCAGGCCACTTTGGGTTCATAAAGACCCTTCACTTGGCTAAGAGGCAGTTTGTGATGTCCTGGGGCGTGGCATAAAGGCAACACAGCCAGAGAATAAGTAGGAGTCCCTTTATTACCTCCAAACTTGCCCCCAACGTCCCTTTTACTCTTTGGTCTGGAGAAAAACTCTCCCACAAACCTGTAAGCCGAAAAACTTCCAACGATAAATCCAACAAGGCAAGATAAGGTAATTAATCCGGCAGGGCAAGCAAAATAAGAAGCTCCAGAGTTGAAGTAGCACGGCAGTAAATCAAACCAGTTGGGAGGATGCCAGGAACTCAGATAAAGCAGTGAACACGAACATGAACTCAGCGTTTGTTCCCGACAACCGCCCCTCCCATTTGGTTCTTCTTTTAAACTCCATCTCCAGGTGTGCCTTGTGAAGGGAATCGGGGCCCTTTCCTCCCTCATAAGCCACGCAACCCACGTTGCTCTCTTCTCCGTTCTTCCCTGCATGCCCTAGGATGAGGAGGGGGTGGGCCTTGGTCTTCATCAGAACCCCCTCTCCCTTGTTCCACCTCTCCCCTGCTCTGTCCAGCCTGACTTTGCCCTTCCCCAGTTTCCTCCACAGCCAACGGAGCCACTCTCTCGCTCTCTGTCAGCTGTTCCTCTTCCATCTCAGTGTTCTGCCCCCAGCAAAGAGTCACCAATATGCACACACAAACTGCCAAACACTGTTCTTTTACTCATAAATGTCTCCTAATAACTTCTTAGGAGCAGCGTAATAATTTGAACACAAAATAAAGGCAGAATAGGTTTTTCAAAACTCTGCTGGTAAATGTCTAATCTTTAACAGCTGGCCGGAGTCCAAGAGATAAAGAAGCAGCTCTTATGATATCTGGCAAAACTCCCAGAACTTGAAATGCAAGAAACAAGACCCGTACTGGAACAAGTACACGAGCAGACTGGAGTCACAAAGTTCAAGAGGGATATCAAACAGTTGTTTCCTGCAACAAGTCTCAG
>QLTV01004444.1:36423-47459 GCA_003457575.1 Thermophis baileyi | reverse complement strand
ATGTGAACAAAGAAGGAAAGAAAGCAAGAAAGAAAGAAAGAAAGAAAGAAAGAAAGAAAGAAAGAAAGACTTATGACCACAATTGAGCCCAAAATTTTGGTTGCTAAGCAAGAGCATTGTTAAGTGAGTTTCACCACATTTTACAAGTTGGCCACGCCCACTGGTCACCTGACCACCAAGCCACGGCCACCTGAAGGGGGTGGGGGTGGGGGGCATTGAGAATGAGTTTGTAGCACCAAGGGGGCGGTGGACTGAAAAAGTTTGGGAACCACTGATGTAGCACATTTATTGGATGCATGGAGTCCCAAGGCGCATCATTTCAGACAGGGTGGGGGGGTGGGGGGGTGCAGTTTACAGCAAAGTTTTGGCAGGAGTTTATAAAGCAAATAGGCTCAACCCAGGGGCTTAGTTCGTGGTTCCATCCAAGTACCAATGGGGTGGCGTAATGGGCTAATGCAATAGTGGAGCAATACCTACGTTGTTATGTAAACTATCAGCAAACCAACTGGGTGGAGCTCCTACCTTTCGCAGAAGTGACATACAATAACTCGGTGCATAGTAGCACTGGGTTCACCCCCTTTAAAGTAACCACAGGAGTTAAGTTTGTACCAATGCCAGAATTTCCAAGGGAACCTCCTCCCTCAGTAATGTTAGCTGAATGGATGGACACCTTAAAAGCTGCCTGGGGAAATGTGCAAAAGGCACTGAATAAACCCAGAGAGTCACAAAAGAAACAGACAGATTCGAAAAGGGCCCTCCAGAAGGAGTTCAGGATTGGGGAGAAAGTATACCTGTCTACTAAATACCTGAAACTTAAAACTGAACCAACCTTGTAAGAAACTGGGTCCCAAGTACATAGAACCGTTCTCAATTGTTCGCATTATAAACCCAGTTACAGTGGAATTACGGTTACTGAAGGTGCTCAGGCGAGTTCACCCAGTGTTCCACTGTAGTTTGTTGGAACTCTTCCGAGGCTCTAAGTTAAGGCAAGTTGAAGAGAAGCCTCCACCTCCCATTGTACTGGGGAGTGAGGAACACTATGAGATCAAGAAGATATTGGACTCAAAGTATTTTAAGGGGAGATTACAATACTTAGTGCAGTGGAAAGGATATCCCTCAACCAACGCTGAGTGGGTAGGGGCCCACAATGTTAGCGCAGAGAAGTTAGTAAGAAGGTTCCATGCAAAATACCCTCAACGGCCAAGGAGATTGTTGAAGGCAAAGACTACCTAGGTAACGGTGTTAATCTATGCTTAATATCTTCCAGGTGTCCCTTTCCTTCAGGGGGTTGGCATGTCAAGATTGAACCGCTTTGCTTCTTTCAAACTCTATCGCTATTCAACTTGCCAATAAAGTGGGGGGGAGGGAAGGGTGGAATGGAATGCTGAGAAGCTATGCACAGATCATGAGAGCCTGGAAACCATCAAGGTCACCACTGCAGGTGCTTGAGAAAGAGATGGACTGTTCCCATAACAAAAGGACGTCTCATAATTGGACAATGCGATCACCCAGGGGTGGGGAGAAAGGGAAGCTATTGTTTAACTAAGCAAGCATTTGTGTGGGAAAACCAGAGGCTGGTTTTGTTTCTTCATTACCAAAAAGGTGTATCCATTACTTTTTTACTTTTGGGAATTCAAAGCTCCCGAGAGTGTTTTCTTGTTGTGGGTTCACTAGTCACATAGAGCCAAGGTGGCGCAGTGGTTAGAGTGCAGTACTGCAGGCTACTTCAGCTGACTGTTCAGCAGTTCAGCGGTTCAAATCTCACCGGCTCAAGGTTGACTCAGCCTTCCATCCTTCTGAGGTGGGTAAAATGAGGACCCAGATTGTTGGGGGCAATATGCTGACTCTGTGAACCGCTTAGAGAGTGCTGTAAAGCACTGTAAAGCGGTATATAAGTCTAAGTGCTATTGCTATTGCTATTGCTATAGTCGGACAGTTGACAATTACAGGGTGTGCATTTTTATGGAACCACATTATTGTAAGTTTTTAATTGTCATTTTCCCCCTTGAAGAGTTCAGTTTGTTTTTCAGTTGAATTGTACCACTTACATGGTATATTAAAAGTGGAAAGAATTCTGAAGTGATTTATCTTGGTCTGATTTTTTACATCCCAAAAACCTGGCATTTTAACAGGGGTGTATAGACTTTCTCTAGCCACTGTAGCCAATATAAGAGGAAATGATAAGGACCATGCCATGATTCTTGGGAATAGGGGACTTTTCACTAGCAAGTAACAGATGCTATAACTGTATGCTTTCCTGGAGCCACTCTCTACTTTTGCGCTTCACATATGTCTTGTCTAAATTAAGATGGGACAATGTACTAGGAGATTGGAGAGGAGATTGTACCCTTTAATAATTATATATTGGTATTTGTTTTAATTTCAGGTCTACAGATGGACGGACAACTGCTCAGTTGGGGATCCCATCTACCCCACAGCCAGCCTCACCTGATGTTGGAAACTGCTATCTTCATTCTGATTTCTCCCATATATACTTTCCATGCAGCCCCATCAGTCCTGACCTATTCTCTGGTCCTCATACCTTTTTGTCCCGAGACTCCATGCGGCATCTGTCCATGGAGGACATGTGCTGTTCCACACCAGACTCTGGCCTTGATGAGCAGGTGAGTGAATTAATCCCTTCTGGCACTTAATGAAATAACCCACGTGTTTGTTAGCCTTGTAGGTGGATTGCCCCTGTTAATTGTTCCAATTTTTTATTGAAAGTTCGCTTGTGCTTGGTTATTTCTGTGCTTTCCCACCCTCCTCAGATTTGGTGTGTGTGTGTGTGTGTGTGTGTGTGTGTGTACAAGAACCAACATGGGCTGCATACAGGCTGAAGATTGCCCTTAGATGCAGTCATATTCTGAAAGGATATTTCAGGTTTCCAGATTGTGGAAGCAATGTAGCCTACCAACTATTCTGCCTTTTCTTCCCAGACTGTACAGCCCTGGGAACGACGCAGTTTCCCACTGTCCTGCAATCCCAAGACAGAGCAGGAGGACCAGTCAGAAGCACAGGACCGGTCATCACGTTGCACACGGCGCACATCTGGTGGGAAGCCCTCCCAAGAAGCAGACACTGCTCCCACCTCACCTTCCCTTTCTTGCCTCAAGAGTCAGAATTCAGGGGCCATAGCCATGGTTCAGCGGCCAGCCCACAGATAAGAGACAGACAGGAAAACTGAGCAAAAAGGGGGAAAAAATCCAATCCACCAAATTAACTCTTGCATTAAAGTTTTTGAAATCTGTGTTTGATATTCAAACATCCTGCTGGGAATTTTCACAGTTTTTAGTGAATTTAAGGAGTTTAGAAACTCTTTTCTTTCTTTCTCACCTCCCCCTCCCCCTTTCTTTCCATGTTTCTTTGTCTCTCACACACACACACACACCTTATCCAGTGTTGTGTGGTCTAATGAGAGCAAAGCTGCCTCTTCCTCCCTCATTCATAGGTGTACACTCCTCAGAAAGGAGAGTGAAGCTGGCTGGTTGACCCTGGTATTGGTTCTCTGGTGAAAGGGTATTTTCATTTGTTTTTTTCTTTTGCTGTTTAGTGTCTGTTTCCCTCACCTGGCACCATCATCATCCTCATAGTGCCCTCTCTCACCCTTAAGAGTTTAGTGAAGTGAAATTATTGTTGAAAAGTGCTGCTTCCTGACTGAGACCTTCTCCTCTTCCCCCCAGCCCCCACAGAAAGCACTTGCAATGCAGAGTCTCAAGATCACTTATGTTAAATTTAGTTTGTCGTGAAAGCGACTGCCTGTGAAGGCTCCTGGATTGGGGCTGAAAGGTGAAAGCGGAAGCAGTATGCTCCGTCCCATATTTGGGTAGACCAGGTTGCCCTGATTAAAAAAAAAAAACCCTCTCAAGATTACTTGGTTCCTTAAGGGACGGCTTCCCATTGTGAGTGGCAAGAAGCTCTTCTCCAGTGACCTAGATCTGTTCTGGGGTTATCTGTTGCTTCCGAGACAGTCTCTCCATGTTACACAGGAAGTTTAGTTGTGCAAGAAAAGGCAATTTTTCATAATCGGCCTGGATATGTTTTGGTTACATTTTATTCATATTGTATTGTGTTGTTTTTTAATGGCAGATTAGTGGGGAAAAGGCTGGCAACCATTCCCATTTCAAGAGGCACCGTTTTTCCATGCATTTTCTTTGCTGTATATGATCTAGGGTTACTCTCTCCTCTTTCCCCGCTAATTACTAACACTTCTGTGTTTCCTTTTACTTTTGCATTCTGGCCATTAGTTTGAAAGCTGTAGGTCAGGGCTGTCAAACTCCCGGCCCACGGGCCAGATGCGTCACGCGCTGACCACGCCCACGCCCAGTTTAGCAAAGGGGAAAAAAGTCCCAATACGTCACGTGACGCCGCTGTGACAACGTGAGTTTGACACCTGTGCTGTAGGTTATACATCTGCAGCTAACAGATTGCAATACAGTAGTGTTGATCCTTAAGTACTGGGAGTGATGTCACAGGATTCAACAATTTGCCACCCCAGATCCACAAGCCATATTGTGAGTGTGGTATAATCGCATAGTTCCTTTTCTTCCACCCACTATTAAAAAAAAAGTCTACACATTGGCTGAGATTGCATCTTAAATTTTAACATGTCTGAGTACCAAAATATTTTTCCAGAGAAAGATTGGATGTTGTTTTTCACCACTACCTCTTACTTAACTCCATTTCAGCTTACAAGTTTTTGGAAATCTATCTTCTAAGTCACATTTTCTTTTCTGAAAATGACTTGAGCTGACTCTTGCCAAGTTGAAGAGATCTGAATTTATTTTAATTTAAAGAGGCCACTGCCCTCACTTCCCATCCCTTGTCACTCCCATGTTTTGCACATCCATCCATTGTAACTTTTTCCTGACCTTAGCAGTGTGGCTGTTGGTCCCTGTCCTGTTAAGCATTGTGTCTGTCTTCTGTATTAAACACATCACAAAAAAAAGGGGGGGACCCTTTTCTCATTCTTAATTGTAACAAAATAGTAGCTAAATGGCTTAATGCTTGTTGTTTTTCCACAATTTTCAATTTTTTAAAAAAGGAAAAACCCAATGCTACTATATCCCTCTGCATTAAGTGTTTTTCTGTTTATATGGTTGAAAATTCTGAATAACCATCTTAGCATTATAAAGGAAATCTACAGAAAAGAAAAATAAAACCCACCTTGTATTTTGTAAATATTTCTTTTCTTGCTTCAAGCTGTGTAATGTTCTTGTTATATAGGAACACTTTTCTTCAGAGAAGCTGATCTTTGTTTGTCTTGATTCTGTTGGCCAAAGCACCAATGTGTGTTTATTAAAAAAGATTTTTAAAAATGTAAAAGTTAAGGAAAGTGCTACATTTCTTTGGGCAATACAATGGGGAAAATACCTTGTAAGATATTCAGAGAATTATGGAAAGCTATTACAACAGAGATAATGCAGTGGTTTTCCATTTTTGGATTGTAAAACCTTTGAGTTTTAGTAATTTAGAAACCATTGACTACTTCAAAGAAATGGTATCTTTTTCAGAGATGTGATTTCATGATTTAGCAGGGATTTTGGGAATGTTTACTTTTTTATTTATTTAATTTTTAAAAAACATTCATTGGTGGGAAGACAGCAGCATTGACCAATCAGTCAGTTTTGGAGGACACAACAAAACGTCGAGTGGAATTTCCTTCAGGGCTTTACTTAGCGGCAGGTCGGTCAGGAAGCTGGAGAACTAGTTAGAAGACATGCAGAGAAGGCCACCATGAACCAGAGTTCCATCCCACATTGACTTGTCCTGTCCGCCAGTTCAGTCATCCTCTTTCACAACTTCTTGGTTTTGTTCTTCTGCAATTTTGTATGGACCACTTTCAGCGTGGTGAGGAAGTTTCCAAGGAAAAGAATCAGAAATGTTAGAGCCAGGACCGAAACTTGCCATTCTTTACATTTCTCGTGCCTGGACAGTTCAAAAAGGGTGATTGCATTGTACAGTTGCCAAAACTGTCCAAAGAACAGAAAAGGGAGGAGAAACATTAGTCCTCGCCACATCCAGGACTGAAACCCCTCCACTGTGAGATCCAAGTGGTTTCTTTTCCCCAGTGCACGAAGTCGATAAAGGCAGCCACTTTGATAATAATATCAAAGATATTATTATCAGGAACTGGTAAATGGAGAAAGATAAAAACTGGTTCCGGAACATTTGGTACATGAGACCCTCTGGCCACGTTAGCATCACGCCAGATAAGAACGTAGAAATGTAATGATGAGACACCCACCAGCCTTTAATCCTTGATCCATTGCTGATGAGGATGCTTTCTCTTATCGTCAGCGTGCAGTAATACCAAACCAAGAGGAAGTTGAACACTTCGTCGGTGACCCGATAATGGAGAACAAACCGACAAGCAACCGCTCTGAGCAACAGGATGATGGTTAAATAGAGTTTAAAAAAGGACTTGGGGACCAATGCTTTTTCTAGAAGTACAGCATGCCTACTCTTAACTGTTCAATGCTGAAGAGGGTTGTCACTTTGGTGGTGGTTTTTTTTTAAGGCTTATGCTACTACAGCAACTGGTAAGGATATTACAAGATTTTCCAGCCCAAAGTCCTCAAATGCAAGCAAAAAAAAAAATCACAAGTGCATAGTGTATAGCTTCTCAGTGAAAGGATTCTCCCATTTCATCATTTTGATTTTAAAAAGAATAAAGCTACCACCCTAACTTAACTACAGCAGTAACAACAGGCTTTTAAATGACTGAAAAGCTACTGTTGCTGTAGAGATGACTCCTCTGCAAAATCTTCTCTTCCACTTGAGTTCTATCTTGGAGTAAAATACCTACTTAGTTCTAGAGGCTATCCATTACTTTGTCTCGCTACTCCCCTCCAGATCCCACAAGTTCTTGTCAAAACTTTCTTCACCTGATTCAGATGATTTGCATATAAAAAAAACAGGAAACTGCAGCTCCAGCCCTCATTCTGAACTGATTGAGCAAATGACCTTTAATCAATCTCTGTACTAAAAGGGATGCAGGTGCCATGGATGAACATGTTTTACAGTAAATCAAAAGGGTAATGCTGACAAAGTCAACTGTTAACGTGTGATTTGTTCAACCTGCTGTTCTATCCTTCCCTCAGAATGTGACAGGTGTTAAAGATCATAAAGCAAATGATACAGTACTAGCCCTGCCTTCTTTTAATTGAAACAAAATGTTTCTTTTTACCATGGATGCCCACTCTTGCCTACGAAGGTGTCCTGGTCTTCGTAAGTTAGAAATTAAAAGACTTGAAATCAGATCATGTTAAAAAAATTGCTTCCAGAGTAAACCAGTTTTCTTGAAAGCCCTGCACCTTTCAGCTTTGACCATTGTCAATTTTTGCTGCTGACCAGTCACACGTAGACCACCTTTTGAGTTTAGCATGATTACCTTTGGTCACATGAAGCATCAAACTAGAACATGCTGAGAACTCAAACCTATCTGAGTGTTGGCTCAACCATTACAGTCATGAATTATGCAGGAAGAGGTGCCCAACAATCCTAGAAAGGATACAAAGCTGGGTTTTTTCATTCCAGTC
This sequence comes from Thermophis baileyi, assembly GCA_003457575.1. Classification (NCBI taxonomy): domain Eukaryota; kingdom Metazoa; phylum Chordata; class Lepidosauria; order Squamata; family Dipsadidae; genus Thermophis; species Thermophis baileyi. Next base: position 39,918 of record QLTV01004444.1, on the reverse strand, counting down.
CAAATGGGTGCCATGAACTAGGCTGGAAAGGGATGATCACCCAGCAAAATTTCCTACCATTGCTCTGTGGGCATATGAACATCCAAAAAAGGGAGAATAGCAAGGAAAAAGAAGCCCATGAGGCTAACACATGCTACAAGCTTCAGTTATTGTGGAAAGAATGAAGTATCTGAAAAATTAGATGTTCTTAGGTGCTCTTGAAGCAACCCAGTATAATTGCCCCAACAATCTTCCTTGTTCTACCCACCCTACAAAACTCACTATTTTTATGGTATTTTAAAGTTGTGATCAAATCATCGTAAAAACCTCTCCTGGCAATTTTCAGATGCTTTCAAGCACCTACAACTACATTTGATAGAAAAGGACAAGTTATTAGCAATCCAATTTGCTGCCCTCCACAGGTATATTATGTAAAGTAGATGCTTGGAGGGGTATGTCTTGTTTTGAAATTAAAAAGGGGGGGGCAAAGGAGAAGAGCCCTTTCATTTACAGAACTCTTACTGGAGCAAATCAGCTTCTATGTCAGACTCCAAATTTACTCATAACCACCATAACAAGTAATGCAGGGGTGGGTTCCAACTTACCTCGCTGCCGGTTCGCTCCCTCCCGCGCTGCGTGGGCGCGCCTCGTGGGCACGCACGCACTTTGCACGCGTGCGCATGCGCAGTAACAAAAAATCCGGAAAAAATAAAAAACAAAGCCGAAAAAAAGATGGCGACCACATGCACAGTGCCGGAAGTCGGCTTCTGTGCATGCTCAGAAGGAAAAAATTTTTTAAAAAAATTAAAAAAAAAATAAAAAAAAGATGGCGGCCCCCACGGACCGGCATCGACCAATCCGGTTCGGTGATGTCATCATGACGTCACCAGCGGGCCACTACCGGTTCAGGAGAACCGGTCCGAACTGGGAGGAACCCACCCCTGAAGTAATGGCAGGATGATGGGAGTTGTAATCCAGCAATATTGGATGGAACATCAAGTACCATCCCCCTTATCACACAAGAATTTCTCCCAACAGCAAGCAGCACATGGGAAAAGGCATGCTAGCTTGTTAAACCAGTGTTTTCATGGAACGTGCCCTATGATATTACCCTTCTTCACAGTGGATCAATTAAATTAAACGTCTTTTAGAAGTAGTGCTGGTTGCATCGCAGTGGGTGAGCTTAATAGAAAACAGCTAGTTCTTACAAGTGTTTTGTTATTGCTTAATTACAACTCCCAGCATCCCTAACAGTTGGCATGGTGGTGGGTCTACTGTAAATTGTAGCTCTGCAATATCTGGGGTGCTAAAGAGTCTTGCATAATTCATGATTTGTAAATAAATGAATAGTAACTATTGAAAGGCGTGTACTTGTTTCTGGCAATGATTTTTGAACCGATGCTTCATTCAAATACACACATATTACATAAATGTACTCGAAAAATTCATGAGATACTGGTCAAGATATACAAGTTCCCATATCTGAACTGATGTCCTTTCACATAATTCTTCCTTAAAAAAAAACACCTGTATGCACCATAAATACACAAATTCCTTAATTTTTAAATATGCCTAGAGCCACACCTCTATCTCACAAATTTCTACACTTACAAAAACATTAGAACAAGTAGACTTAGTGGGCTGAACACAAGGGCAAATCTGCTACTTTCCCAGCAACTCTGGACAAATTAATATGTGTGTTACCAGCCCCTTTTATGTTGTGACAGGCTACCCAAAATCATGGAGCTTGAAGGTGAGGTAGGAGAAAAAGAGGCAATAGTTACTGTTTTGAAAAAGTAAAAGGAATGCTAACATCCATTAAAATTAAAAGAACCTAGGATTTAAGGAAGCAATTTAAGTCCAATTATTTTAGGTATGAGTATGTAACCTAAAGTCAAATGGTTAATTTTAGGAACAGAAAATAGATAAGCTATTACCCTACCACTTAAAATACATCATTTCAATTAGAATAAAAACTGGCATTCTGCAGGCTTTCAAGGCAGTTTTAGCTTATGTTTTAATTATCCAATGCATGCAGTCATATGTTGGACTTAACCTGGTTCGCAAAAATTCTCAGTACCAGAAAGAATGGGTGTGCATGTAACATGGCCCTTTCGAAAATTCTTCCTTCAAAGGTGAAATACTAAAGCCTAGCTTTCCAACTCCAGCAGGGGGAAACATTTGAAATAAAAGGTCTGCTTGTACAGTGGAAATATACAGGTATGTAGACCTGCATTAACCTCTATACTAAATGTTAAGGAAAGGAGTATACGGAGCAGAATGTGGGGTTGCAGTTTGATATCATAGAGTCAATAAAACAGAGATCTTCAAAGTCTTCGAAAATAATTTACTTGCTTAAACTAACAATGTCCAAAACAAAAAATATTAACACGATGATAAGAATTTAGCACTTAGCTATTAATCTTTAGCAGATAAATCTTCTACAGACATATAATAGAAGAATCCTTGAGCGTCTGTAGTTTTTTCTGTAGTTCTGTAGCAGTATCAGGAGCATGAGCAGAAACTACCTCTCTTTAGTTAATCAGGCAGTCAGTCTGACTCAAGCTAGCCTGTTCTCCTTATATAACAGTTAACAAGCTTACAATACATTTAAAGCAATACCAACAAACATATATTAATGTTTTCAGTATACATTAGTAAACCCAATCACTTTATACATGATAATTTTATCTGTTGAAAAACTAGCATCTGCCTATGCTGTTAACATTAAATAATTTCTAGATTCTAAATATAACGAATAATTACTTGTATATCTTAAATATCTCAAAATTCGTTTAGCTGCCTTCCAGTGATGTTCATTAGGATTTGCATTATACTTTGCTAATTGATTCACACTATAGGAGATATCTGGCCTTGACCAATTTGCGAGATATGACAAGCTTCCTATCAAACCTTGATATAATTCTTTATCAAATTTTGATTCTTGTAACTCGTTATGCTGAAACTCTGTACTCATAGGAGTGTTTACTCCTTTACAATTTTCCATATTATATCATTTCAACAATTCGTTTATCTTTTGTGATATCTTAAATCCCATATCTGTTCTTTTAATATCAAGACCTAAATAGTGTTGTATTTCTCCTAAATTTCTAATTCTAAATTTCTCTTTTAATTTGGTCACAATTTCTGCGATACTATTCGGTGTTTTTGCAATAATTGCTATATCATCTGTAAACAGTAACAATAAAATAACTTCACCATTAATTTATTTCCTAAATAAACATGGATCTGCTAAACCAGCATTGAAACCCATTGATATCAGTTCTTTAACTATACACTGGTTCCATTCGTATCCAGCCTGTTTTAACCCATATAAACTTTTCCTCAATTTCCAATAACCCGGTTTAGTTTTTTCATTCAACCCTTCTGGTTTTCTCATAAATATTGTATGCTGTAAATTTGCATGCAAACAAGCTGTTTCTACGTCCACATGCTGAACAACATATTTATTTTTTCCTGCCCACGCTAATGAAGCCCTTAATGTAGCCTTTAAAC
>QLTV01004441.1:35265-53394 GCA_003457575.1 Thermophis baileyi | reverse complement strand
GAAAATTATCCCATCAATCAACACAGGATTAAACATCACCAAGCACAGAATTAAACTTCACCAAAAACCAGTTTTAGGCCAAAAGTCAGAAAGGGTATGTAAACTCACGTTTGAATGTCAATCTTTCTAGCTAGCCAAGAAGCCTTGCTGAATGTCACTCATCTTGGTTCCTTGTCATGAAAAGCTTCTTTCTGGCAGCTCTGTGCTGGAAGAACTCCAACAGTGGAGTATTTCCTCCCAACAGCCATGTAAAAAGCTTAAAACAACCCTTCCCCTTTAAGAAAGTCAAGCAAAGGGGGCGAAAAGTACCAGCAAAGAAAAAAAACACCTCCGGAGACAGTAAGTCTAGGCGTACTGCCAAGAATGTAATGGAGAGGCAGTTTCTGTAAGCAGGGCAATAAAGATTAGGCTATAGAAACAACACCAGAAAGAACCACTGCCTTACAGGATTAACCCTGTAAAGTGGAAAAAAACAAAAGGAGATTTCTTCTAACAATCGGTTCTCTGAACTGCTTGGAAAGTTAACAACCGGTTCTAGAGAGCCTGTTAGAACTGATAGAATCCCACCTCTGGTGCAAATGGCCTAACATAAATTAATACATTTCTGCAATCTACAGTTTAGATAGTTACAGGCTGAAAGAAAGACCCACAAAACAAGATAGGCTTCCCTCAAATGAGCATTTAGTGAATAGCATCTTGGATGCCTTCTGTGGTAAGAGAAATTTAATTTAAGCTTCTAAATACCTTAAGTTTTAGCTTCAGCGACTTGATTTCTACTTGTAAATTTGCTGTGATAGACTGAGCTTCAATGATCTTTTTTTTCTCAACTGCTAATTGATGATGAAAGGAAGCAGTGTTCGATGACAACTGCTTTTCCAAATCCTAAACACATTAGAAATAAACCATCAATAAGATTATTGAATTTATACAAACATACAATATTGAAATAGAAATTAGAGGAAGGCAACTGAAATTTTATCAAATGTTTCCAAAAAGATGAAAATCCTCAATCTCAGTTATAATATAATTTTTCAAATGGGAATGGGCCCACATTTTGAAAGAAAAACTAAGAAAAGAATCTGTGTAATCAAATATAGTGTCATATGATGCTCACAATCTGTTATGCAGATTAAGGAGAAAAGAAATAGATAGAGATCCAGTTGCAACTTACAATATATACTTTTAATTTCTATTTATTGGTGGAAGAAATAACCGTTCCCAATCCTTAAATCAAGATCACTATAGTTGAGAAATATGAATAAAAGAACATTAGATTTTATTCATCATAACGGTAAAGAAAAAGGAGTATTTTTTATTTAATATACCAACATTACAAGTTTTACTGTACCTTTCAGATGATAAACCTAATGCTGACATAAAGAGGCATGGAGGAGGAAGTGGAAGAGAAGACAAGGGTAAAATGTTGTTCATTTCAATTCTAATAAAGCCATCATATGCTATTTTTTCCCATGGTATGATGCTAAGTAAGGTAGGTTTAGCCAATATATAGTTTTCAATGTGCTAGCTAGGATGTCATCAGCGATGGAATATTTCAACTGACTAGTTAAAGCAAGGGTCATTTTTCCCAAAATCTCAATTTTCTATAAAACTGAGTCTAATATGAAAAATGAAAGGAAGTGTGAAGAGCAACAAGTTTAGCTCAACATCCATTCAAAACACCCAGGTAGTGTTTTTCAACATTCATCTCTGATCGTATGGTGAAAATAAGATTCATAAGAAATTACCTTAGCTACGCTGCCCTATCAATTTTAATACACAATTCCACATGTCTAATTATAATCTTCCTCTTGTTTTCCTACAGTCCTCTTTTCCAATAATGTCTTTTTTATATCTAGAGATTTTGACTTCTTGATTGATACGGAAATTTATCACTAAAATCTTCCTCGTTGCATAGTTGTGTAGCTTCTCTTTGTGTTTCAGGACTGATACAAGGTTTGTAAAAAGCTGGCATTATACAGAAAGTTCTGACTGTATCTATTTTCCTAGAGCTGAACTGAAGGAAGAAGTCATTGGTAAAAAGTCATACAGTTCCCAGCTGGACAAGCTAGAGACTGTCAGGAAATTAAAGCTAGACTGGTCACCGCCTATCATGATTATGTTTTATTGGTAAAGGCTAGGAAAAAGTATTCTACCAATGACGTTTGAAATTATTATCTCTTCCAGCAAATAGCAAATTCCTAAAGAACTGAAGTGTGGAACAAAATGCAGCACATCTATGTCTCTAATTGCTGGCTAACAATTTAAGAATCTGAATATGAATGGATTTCCTTGTAAAATAGAACTTTGAGGAAGCTGTTCTTGTTTCTAAATTTTGTATGTGCAAAATTGATGTTCCTGCTTGAGCAGGTTTTCTGTTAATTTCAATATCAAATGAATCTTGGTGACTTGAGGACGGTGCCTGTAGAAAATGATCCGAACTGGATGCTGAAATGTCAGCTTAAAGCATTTCTTTATAGGGGTCTCACAGAGCCCTGCTATGTAGTTCTAAGCAATGTACGTTGCATGTTACCTGAGTTTTCTTATCACTAGCTTCCAATTTTTGGGTAAGTGATGTTAATTTACGCTGAAGTTCTTCTCTCTCTTCAAGTTTTTTGTCTTCACAAAGTTTCTGCAATGCCCGCAAGGCGTCCGTTGTTTTTAAGAGTTGTGCCTGAACGTCTCTCAGCTTCTTGGAAGCCCTGCGCTCTTCTTCCTGAGATGTCCTGAGATGTGCTCTCAGAGTCTGCACTTCATTAGACTGCGTGGCCAAAAGATCAGGCAGGTTAATCTCTGCATTTTCGTATTTCCTGATTACTTTTAAATGTTGAGACTGAAGATGCTTCAACATTTTATTTTATATAGTAAAGGTCTTCAATTTATTCCGCAGAACAGCCGCTTCATTTTTCATTTCTTTAATTTTATGGTCTCTTGCTGACAATAGACGGCAAGCTATGTTATTTTTCTCCTGAGCATTGATGGTATGGTCAGTAATAAATGTGATCTTCTGCTGAGGTTTCTTTTTAGGCAATGTTTTTCCTCCTACATTAAAAAAAAAATCAAGATGGCATATAAGATTGAGCAAAGTGAGAATCACATAATTTTACATAAGCCTCAGAGCCAAATGCTCAAATATGTATTCACGGCATAGATTTGCTTCCTTTTATATAATTTTTTGAGTCAATCTCTGATGAAACTATTTGTTGATTGACCTATTGTGAAAAGTCATACCTGAACTTTCATAATATTAGCTTTCGTAAGACATAACTGCTATACTCACATAATAATGTGAGTATAATAATAATAAATAAGATAGTATTTAGACAACTTTAAAATGCATTGACTTCAACTCCTAGAATTCCTCAGCCAGACATGCCTAAAGCAGGATTGCTAGGCCAGCACCCTAACCACTATACAAAACTGCCTAGACAGACAGATGGATAGATATACATATACATACACATCAGGGGTGAAGTTCAGCAGGTTCTGACAGGTTCTGAAGAACCGGTAGCGGAAATTTTCATAAATTACGTGGGGTCAGAGTTGGCTGCACTTGGAACGTGCCGACATGAAGCTCCTAATAAATAACTGGATATCTTTTGAAGCTTGGCTTGAGGCTCATGATTTAATTAGGGCATCTGTCGGAACCCTGACAAGAGGGAGACATTACTGACTGAGGGTTTTGAAAGAAGTACATTAATATATTAATGAACTACATACAGTTTAAATGTGTTTAACAACAGTCATATGACTTCCAATAATATAGTATACTCTCTACAGTGTAGAAGTGTCAGGGTAGCTCAGCAAAAGTGCAGTTATAGGACAACTGCTTGATTTTCAGCAAAGGCTTAGCTGCCATTAGTTCGGTTGCAATCTGCCAGCCACAGAGAATGCAGTAGTGTTCTGTGTGACTAATGGCCTTCTTACCTTTTATATGGACATCATTTTTCTTTTTCTTTTCTGGTAAGATCCGCTCTTTAGTTTCTGGTTTCTGGGGCAATGGGATGATGTAGCTGCCACTCTCTTCACTTGTGGAGGTTTCAGAGGAATCTGAGTGAAAATCTTCATGATAGTACTTCTGAGAAGTTCCACAGTTGTTCTCTTCTGAACAAATGCTGTTCTTGCTGCCATTGACAGCTGTTCTTGAAGCGTTATCATGAAAGTCACTGGAATAGTTAAACTGAGCACTTCCAGACTGGTTGGAACGTTTGCTACAGTTACTATCTTGTCTGTTTTTGGTGTTCTTACTAAGCCTACCTGGAGAATTGTTTGAGCTTCCACTTTTTCTACATTGTCCACATGTCTTATCCTCTTGGCTAGTATGATGGGCTGTATGATCAGAAGCCATCATTCCACCAATGGCAGGGAAGACGGTCAATTTTACCTTAAATTTCCCAAAGGAAAAGGCACTGTAGTCAGACAAAGAAACAATGTATGATGTAAACATTTACTTAAGGCTTGATCTCATAAGTTTAAAAGTTGTTTGTTCTGATTCTGTACCAAAAACAATCACCACAATTTTGATCCTTTGCATTATATTATTCACTTCTTGAAGAATTAATGTGCTTGTTTATTAATATGCTTTTTTTCTTAGCATTCTCATTAGCAGAATGCAATGACTACAGAGTTCTTTCAAGGAGCTAAAAAGACTAAAATAATAATATTACATTTCACAGAATACCTGGGCTGACATTCAAATAATAGAATAACAGAGTTGGAAGGGACCTTAGAGGTCTTCTAGTCCAATCCCCTGCTCAAGCAGGCATAAAACATTATTTCTTTATCTCAGCTACTTATGGAAAACATCATACACATAAAATATTTTCCTGATAAATCAAGATCAAAAAAGGAGCAAGTTATTTGTTGCTAGTTCAGAAACCCTCCAACATTCAAGATTGCCTTATTTCTACACATTTTAAAAACACGTACAATTTAAAATGTGTTATGGAAAGATTAAAATAGGTGCACATCAGTGGTGGGTTGTTACCGGTTTGCTCCAGTTCGGGTGAACCGATAGTGGCGGTGGCGGGAGGCTCCGCCCACCCGCCCGGACATCATGATGGACGATCTGCGCATGCGCAGAAGTGCCGTGCGTGAGCGCGTGTTCACAGTTCCGAACCGGTAGCGAAGGTAAGTGAAACCCACTACTGGTGCACATCACCTTTTGGTTAGTCCTACCTACTTGGAAACTCTTTCAGATTGTTTGAGTTCTTTTGATGTGGGAGGTGACCCAGGCTTTGCATATGGCGATACTGAATAAACAGAGAAAAAAGAGAAGCACTCCAGAAATGGGCAGGGTCTATTTTTCGGGGGCATTTTACTTTGAAGCATAGTTCCTTAAACCCTACAAGGCTTATAACACTCATTTTGTCCCTAGGCCCCCACTCCAAAAATGAAAAATGAAGTCTGTATTTTTCTTACGTCATTCACTGGAGATGATACCGTGTTGTAGAAGTGCAAAAAAGATTCTGGGAAGCTACATATAGCTCAAGGTGACTTTTTTTTTACTGCTTTATCTGGAAGCAACAAAAGTGAGATTTGGTAACATGAATACTGGCAAGGTGTTTGTGCAGGAGGGCAAACGATTAAATATGTGTTGCAGTGTAGATTCTGCCCCTTTTATATCTGCATCATTGCGTTGCAAACAGGCATATATTGTATATAGGAGGAGCAGTTTCCATTGTGATGTCACAATGTACGTTTCAAGATTTTGAAAAACTTCCAGATTCAGTGGGCACCTTGGTTAAACAGTCTTAACTGTCAGAATGTGAGAGGAGCACTTACGGTCTATTCATCTTTTCAAAAGAAGCCCTATGGAATTCGCAGAGTTTAGTTCCCCTGTCTTGTTATCCACTTGCCTTGGAATAAGCCCATCAATTTTTAGAAAAATTTGAGAGAAAAGCTGTATGATACATATGCATCATATATACATGTACAGCTGGCTTAAGGAAAAGAGAGGGGCAGAAAAGAGAGTATTGAAAAATGATATTGGATGATACAAGTAGGAACAAAAGCAGGGATAAATATAGCAGTTTTAAAAATAAAAAATAGTCTGAGGTTTTTTGAGGGGAGTGAATGAAATAGTCCCCATTGCTGAAATAAATTCATTTACAAATAAAAAAATATGACAGGAAATTATGAGAAGAGAAATTACATAGCAGTTTAAGCAGTTTAATTAATTAAGCAGTTTAAGAAGGTTCTGAGCCCAACATATATTTAAATATATATTTAAAAGTAAATTAAAAAGGAAAGAAGAGAAAAAGAAGTTTCACTTCTTTTAAAAGAAAAAAAGGAATGAATAAACAAATGAAAGGAGAAAAGGGGAAAAAAACTAATTAAGTCAGAGATTGTGCAGTTAGTGCTCAGATATCATTGATGAGAAATTAACTATAAAAAACAGTACATTAAATTATTTTAACAATATGGAAAAAGATCTGAGTCTCTTAGCAAATGCCAAAATTGTTGGTGTACGTTATTTTAAAACACATATAACACATATACACAAAATAGAAAAAAGAAAAAAGAAAAAATCCATAAAAATAGTTTCTAACTATTCCTTTGTTGTACAATATTTATAAACATTAACATTTTGAGGAATTTCTGTCTTCAGTTTTTTTAGTCATTTAATTAAATATTTGTGACATAGCAAAAGGTATTATAATCGCACGGTTTCAGTGATTCGTGCAATTATGTCCACGGATAATGCTTCGGTGGTATGAATGCCTACTTTGCTGGCAGCGGGACACAACAGAAGTTGGCAACACAATTCAACTTGGAAGGGAAAAGTAGCTGCTTCATTTTCCGTGTCCCTAGGAGGAGCTCTTCTTCCAGGCCTTTATCTTCCACGTGTTTTCGCTTCCCCTTAACTGTTGCTATCTTTGCTTACCCACAACCCGAACCAAGCACTCCTCGACTGCCCAGAGAACAGAAGTCGAAGAGCCCGCAAAGCGCCCAGGGTTTAAACTTCCTCCCCACGATGCCCAGGCAGAGGCTTCTACCCGAGGTCCGTTTATTCACGTTACCTGGTTCTTGGGCTTAGTTGGCAAAGAAGTGGCTGTTTAGATCTTTGCTACTATGGCAACTAGAGAACTTCTTTTCTGAGCATCATGGGACTTGTAGGGCAAAGTTGAATGGAAGGAAAAGGTAAAATGGCAGAAGTTAGGAAGGCGTTTTCTTAATTCCATCATCTCCAGTTTCCTTCACACTCCTCATTCCAGTCATTCCATAAATTATGTTTTTCTACTAACATTATATTTTGCACAAGGAAATATCTATCCTATCAGGCAAGTAAAAAAAAAGTATGTAAATATATGCATGCCTACGTTAATGTAGGTTCCACCAAATACAATGAAATTTGTTCTGTGGTAAATTTATGGAAGGTATAAATTTATACAGGATAGAAAAAATAGTAAAATATATGTTAAAGGAACACCTTTAATTGGGCAATCTACGATAAAAAAATAGAGTTTTTCATGTTTTTCAGAACTTTTAATCTGGCATGGTGATAAATTAGAAGAAGAAAGGATTTTTGATTGATTACATTATCAATTTTTAGCAACCACATAGATAGATTTTCCTCATGTTTATCTCTTCATAATGTAGTCCTTCACTCCTGCAACCGAATTGATCGACCTTGCTGCTGGTCGCCCTCTTCTTTTTCCTTCCACATTTCCTTGCACTAGAATCTTCTCCAGAGAGCTTGGTCTTTGCATAATGTCTCCCAAGTGGGATAATTTGAGTCTGGTCATTGGTGCCTTGAGTGAGAACTCTCACTTGATTTGTTCGATGGTTGACCGATTTGCTTTCTTGGCTGACTATGGGTTTCTCCAATATCAAAAGGTAGGAAGGTGCTGGCTAGTGTTTCAGCTTTTAAACCTGCATTTAACTACAGACTTCAAACAAAAAGTCAGAGGAGGCTGATATAGTGCAGTTTTAAAAGGCAGTAAGATTTATCTAAACAGGGTATTTTAGACAAGGAACAGGAAAGTCTCCCTTTTCTATCCAGGTTTAAGAAAGACACAACCCTGTGGACAAAAACTATAAAAACTAAAGGGTTTTTATGTGAATGATGTTGGATGACCATTACCTGCCTGGAAAGTGGATATGGCAATTCCTGTAGACAGCAGAATAGCCGAGAAAGAATTGGAGAAAATAACCAAATACAAAGACCAGTAAACAGAATTAGAATGACTGTAGCAAAAGAGAGCAAAGTTAATAGGTGGCTTGGATGCGATCCCAAAACAACTAGAGCATCACTTATACACCATTAGCACTGACAAAAATCACCCTCAGTCAGTTGCAAAAGGCAGCTTTGCTTGGAACAGCTTACATTCTGTGACGATACCTTTAACACTATCAAAGACATTGAGGAAGCCAGCAGAAGTTTGCAAATGGCAACCATGTAATTTCATGTTTAATGATAGTGCATGATTCACTTAATGATGGCAATTGGAGCTGCCATTACTAAGCAGTGAACTCATGCAATGTCGCGCTTAAAATCCTGTTGCTTAGCAATGGAAATTCTGCCGCCAATTGCTGTTATTAACCAAGGACTACATGTAAGGCATAGGTTTAGCATTTGGATTCCAAGTCCCAGCTATCATCAGCCACCTAGTTCAAGACTTTTACCAAGCGACATAATGACAGCTTTTAAGAATTCTTTTTTAATTCTTTCTGAACATTCTGTTGGCCATACTACCCATACAGCCAAGTAGTAAATCCATCAATTGCTCATATCATTTATATCATTTGGGGGGGGGGGTTGTTGTTTTTTAAAGGAGAATGACACGATTGTTTAGTTTCCCACACGGTCAAAGGAAGAATGAACAACCAGAGCAGTGGTTAGGGAACAGAAAAGGGTGCTACATATTTGGGGAGTTGGACTAGATGACCTACAAGGTTCCTTCCAACTCTGTTAATCTGTTAATTGCAACTTCCTGCAATAACACCAGCGGAACTGCCAAAAACTGCGCTACTCGGAACATCATACATTTTAAGAAGATACTTGGTCAATACCTAGGATGCAGCAACCTGTATCAACCATCAGTGCCAGTCAATAATATTTGTGACATATTTTTAAATGTTCAGTTGACTGAGTTTCATGTTGAATGAATGAATGAATATAACAACAACAACAACAACAGCAACAACAACAGCAACAACCACCCAAGGGGAGTTAGGCTGCGCCCCCCCCCATTCTTGATCCTGCCTTTCTGCTACCAAACAGGCAGTTAGGCTGCTGTGGCTGGGCCTGGACAGCTATCCGGTGCAGTTCCTACGGTTATGGGATTACCGTCTTTGGATCAGTAGTGGCTTAGCCACCGTGAACCAACCCAGGCACCTACCATCACTAATGATGAGAAGAAATTAATCATCATCATCATCATCATCATTCCCCAGTGAGGAAGATGAGAGCTATGCCAGAGGTTCAACCATACTGGACAGGTCTCATCAGAGGAGTCAGACATAGTGTCTCTCCCATAAAAATATGGTGAGATGTAAATTTCAGAAAGCCATACCGGCTCGGATGTCACCCGTGCTAACAAGGTCCGCACTAGATGATGTTGGAGTTCCTGGATATCTGGTGAAAAATGGGCTACAGGACTCAGGACTGTTGGCTGAGCAACCAGGGCCAGCAGCTGCAGAACTATTGGGGGAAAAGATGTATGCAGTGATTGAAAACAAAGAAATAATGATCTGTTATTACAGAGCAAGCCCAACAAGAAGAGGATATTTGAAAAGAATGCACCAGTTCTGGAAAGAACAACATCCAGAATCAGAAATAATAGAACAGAGGCTAGCAGATCAATGTCGATTTATAATATGAAATAAAGTATTCACAGAAGCAGAATTGGAAGAACTGCAAAGGTTCACCCAGGGCAAAGAAATCAAAGCCTTGCCAGAAGTAATTCAGAATGTAGAGGCAAACCAGGGAAAATTGGTAGTGGAAGAATTCAACAGAGATATACAATTGTTTTCATTTAGAAACCAGGCACCCACTCCTCTGCCACAGGAAGAACAAAACCCTGTAACGAAAGAAGTAAAAGAACTGAAACAAAGAATAACTGAGCATCTAGAACAGCACAAAAACATCAGAATAAGGCTGCCTGCATTGAAGCTTGTTTCGATTCCCCCCCCCCCCACACACCTTCTTAAAATCTGAATGTGGTTTCTTGCTTTCTGCAAAAAACCCAAGGGATGTAGTTAAGATTAACTGCTGGACAGAATCTTTAAGGTAGTGCAAATCTCATTCTGCCTTTGAAATTGTATCTGAGTAGGAAAAGGGGGTGTGGAGGTTTCTTTTCTGTTTCTTTTAACCATTTTTTCTTCTTCTAAGTTTGGGATTTTTTCTTCATCCCTAACATTGTGAATTAATCTGTTTGGACTTTGACATTGAACCATTTGCAGGTATTTTACCAAAAAGGTAAAAGGAATATGTGGAATTGTGGAAAAAGGAAGTTTGGACACTTTAGGTTCTGGTGAGCTGTGGCTTGAACTGACCTGGGACTTCTGTGGCACCTGTGGCAATAGGCTGATGACCAGATGAGTTACAAGATTAAGAGGCTGGAAATAGCCCAAGTCAGTTATGGCATTTATTTATTTTTAAAGTTTTTTTTAACAGATGATTTGTCTCCTGTCCGACCACGAGTCATTCAATCAAGGGAAGCCATGCATCTCACCTAGTCTATGCAAGTGAAACCCCCAGGGGAGAAGGTTTGCATATCCCATGTGTGGAAGGAAGAACCTGTTTTCCTGCTGGTGGACACAAAACTGAGAGCTATAGCAACAGAACAGAAAATGCCCGATAACATCAATATGGAACCAGAGTGCAAATACCAATAGATGTGTGGTGAGTGCTAATAGAACCCTACAGCCACTAGAGCCACTTTTGGAAGAGTTCTCCACACTACTGAAAACGATACAACAATGGACTTAGTTACTCTTTTCCTGCTGATCACTACAGATGTTGAACAGACTGATCACCATTTCAGCTACAACAAGATTGGCATCGCTGCATTGCCATATAATTGATTGACTTTGTCCTAGGACTGATGCTATATTTGCTTCATGAAACAGTGGGATGGTGGACATTTGGGTATTTGTATGTATGATTTCATTGCTTACATGTATTTATTGTCAATGTTCCATGTATTTAAAACGTATGTATAGGCAAGCTACACCTCAGAGAAATGCCATCAAGTGAATCTCCAGGGAATACTTGCGGAAGACTGGGTGTCGCAGATTGTGAGGGTAGTAACTTATGGGATAATTGACCTTGTATTTAGTTTCTTTCTAGAAAAGGATTTCTTGCTCCATAGCACAGAGGAATAGCATGGAATAGGGTCAACTAGACAGCCGATATTACACCAAGGTCACCTATTGACTTTGAAGGCTAATTTTTTTTTATTCAAATGCCCTCCAACCTTGTTGTACGTTTGGGCAGATTTCTGAGTACATATACCGCCTATGGAGGGCATCCTTTTTTGTTGGAAATTCCTTAACTTTTCATGGTCCCGTTTTTTTCTAGATGCATCTTATTTTTTAGTCACTAGGATGACTCCACAATCGTTAGATCCGAAACCAAGCCTCCAAGTCAGATTTTAATGTCTCATAAATGTTCAGTCAAATTAGTTAATTATTTCAGAGATCCTCCACTCCTCAGGTTACTTTTGTATATATTCAGGGGTCTCCAAACACAAAATCTTATTTGATATTCTGATCTCCAGTGGTTATAAGGTAAATATGTATAATTCAATAGTTATTTTCAGTTCTTTCAATGTTGACTCCCAAATTGCACAAATTTACTTTCATCAGCAGATGGCACTCTTTACTTCACTCTGCTGCCTCTCTGCTTTATTTTGACAAGTCCAATTTATTTATCTTGTTTATTTTTACTTATAAATCCAGTAATTAAGCCAAGTTATTTGAAGAAAAAATGGGGTAATAGATCTAGCATCTTAATATGCCTTCTTAATATCATGTCTTTTGTTTTGAGGATTCAATTTTTGGCAGTTTTCTATTAAAACAAATATTTCCTTTTTAAATTTCCAATATGTTTTTTCACAATAATTGCATGCTGCTGTAATAAATCGTTCTGAAATGTATTCCCCTTGGATTTTTGTGGTCAAGCTTCCGCAACAAATCTTTTCTTACCCAGATGACACGCCATTCACCGTTTCTCCGCTTCTGCACAGTCTTGTGGTTTCTGGCTGTACCCTGGCTTCATGGCAGCCATTTTGACTGCCGCTGCTCCTAGTCTTCGGATGAGGGGGTTTCCCAAGACAGGGAGTCCCCCTTTGCTTCACCACCCCTACAGGGTGGCTATGGCTTCGAATGAAGCCCCCGACAAGGAGAGCTTGGAACGGGGCTGCGGAGCTCGCGGAGCTCAAGGAGCTCACTTCCGAAAGCGCTGGACGTTCAACCGGAAGTCCTCCTAACATCTGCTATCTAATAAATCTAACCCTGATGCAAACTTTCAATGGCGTCTGAAAATGCATATTGTTTTTTACGTTTATATGATGTTCTATGTCTTTCTATTACTGTTGTTAATTTGTCACAAACAGCTTCTTTTGCCTCTTTATCTTCTTCATTTTCCTGTTTTTTCAACTGCAACATCTTTCAAATTGTTTTCTTTTGGCTAAACATGATGCATAGGAAGAAATGATGGTTCTGTCTTTAATTTATGAAACTCTTCTTTCAATAAGTCCAACCCTTGCCTTTCTCTCCTGTTCTTCTGTCTTTCTATATTTTCATACTGGATATTTGTTTCTACCTTTGGGCAGATCTGTTCACTTTGTAATCCTGCAAAAAATGTTATTTCAACAGTAACTATAGGAATATGCATTATTTGTTAGACTAAAAAACCAGTTACAAGAGAATATTATTCCATCTAGTGTTACGAATTATTTAAACTGCCACCTTCAGTTTAAATCAGGGGTCCCCAAACTTGGCAACTTTAAGACTTGTGGACTTCAACTCCCAGAATTCTCCAGCCAGCATAGCTATGCTGGCTGGAGAATTCTTGGAGTTGAAGTCCACAAGTCTTAAAGTTGCCAAGTTTGAAGACCTCTGGTTTAAATAAACAGTCCAAGAAACATGCCAAATTCTGTATTTCTTTTGAAAAATAGACATTATTCACAGTAACACAGAGCAGTTATAAAATAAAGCATTATACCACTATGTTTGAAAGGTATGTTTGGTGATTTTTACGGTTCAATTTTTGTAGTCATTCATGGTTTTTACCCATGAATGTCCTATTTGAAATGTTGTGCACTGCTGGTTTTTCAAGCAGATGAACTCTTGTTTAAAGTTCAATTTTTGTATTCATGTTACATAACTCTTCTAGATCCATGTTAGTTTTCAGTTCCTAAAAGATCACAGAAAAAAGCATATAGGTGCATGTTACCTTTTATGTATGTGATAGTGTCATTAAATCTCCACTAATAACCTCCCTTCCACATCAATTACAGACCTCCTTTTTCATTTTACTCTAATTATCTAAATTCTCCAAATATTGTATTAACATAGATTTAAATTGTAATCCAAGTTAGGAAAACTTAATTAAATAAGGGCTTTATTGACTTCCGGTTTGAAGACACGCCGGAGCAGAGCAGCAAGCGGACCTCCGTGAGCTGTTGCTGTGTTTTTGTGATTTACGGAGGCCCACAGGCGAAGCTGATCTCGGAGGGAGCAATGGTAGAAAGGAGAAACCTCGAGGCATCGGAGGAGAAAGGCAATCTCTCCAGATAGCGAGAGGAAACCCCACAATCCGGTCACAGAAGAAATGGAATCTTTGAGCCGATCCAGAGGCGTGACAGAGTGACGAGAAGAGGGAAGCGTTGAGTGAAAAACAGCTGGCACGAGTGGTGAGAAAGTGAAGGAAAGCGGTGCTTTGGGAAAATGAATTGGAGCCAACTTGAAAAAAAAAAGAGAGAGGCGATAAAAGAAAGAGACATATAGAGACGGAGGAAGTAGTGAAGTGTGGTAATTATATTAGATAAGGAACTTTACAATTTAAAAATAAAATAGATAATAATAAAGAGATTTGCTTATTATATGATTCTAAGTTGTAAGTGAATATTAGGATTAATTTACCACACGATATTAAAATCTATTATGTTTAAAGCAGTGGTTCTCAACCTGTGGGTCGCGACCCCTTTGGGGTTCGAACGACCCTTTCACAGGGGTCGCCGCGCGCGCTAGCCGGCCATCTTGGTGCCACCATCACTGCAGGGGTGAAATGCTCCCTGTTCGGGCGTGCCTGCGGGTTGCCGGACAGCTGGTAGTGACGGAAGCGGGAGACTTCACCCACCCGCCCGGACGCCACCATTTGGTTCTTTTACCCTCTGCGCATGCGCAGAACGCTTTACGCATGCGCAGAGGGTAAAAGAACCCAAATGGCGGCGTCCGGGTGGGTGGGCGAAGGCGCCCGCGTCTGTCGCTACCGGCGCTCATCTAAAAAGAAGAGTGATAAGGAGATCCCTTTTGGTGGATTTGGAGATCTTAAAGACAACAGAGAGTGGCTCCTGGAATGCAAAAGTGGCGAAGTGAAAGTGGGACCAGAAGTTGCAGGAACGGACACTGAGAAGTAATAGAGTGGAGGAGGGGTGAAGGATTGATTTGAATTACAATACCATACTGCAAAGGAGTTAAAAGACTTAAAAGAAGGATTGGAAAAGGACTGTGGCAAAAGGGACAGTAGAAAGTGAAGAAAGGAAGAGAAAGTGAGAGAAAGTTGGTGGAAGAGGAAGAAGAGCACTCGTGAGTGAACGGAAGCTGATTAGGTGAAATGACTGGGAGACATCTTGAAAAAAAAGAGAGAGAGACGATAAAAGAAAGAGACATATAGAGACGGAGGAAGTAGTGAAGTGTGGTAATTATATTGGATAAGGAACTTTACAATTTAAAAATAAAATAGATAATAATAAAGAGATTTGCTTATTATATGATTCTAAGTTGTAAGTGAATATTAGGATTAACCTACCACACGATATTAAAATCTATTGTGTTTAAAGGAATCCTGTTCCTGATTATATATGTTAACAGATATAGAGAATAAGACATATTAGTAGAACACTTTTTTTCTCCTTTTTTAATAAATTTATATATATATGTCTTTATTAGTGGATTGATTTGAAGTGTAACCTTTTTATATATATATTTTGGTGAAAGTAGAATTATAAAGATTAATATTTATACTTGTTAAACAAAAACTATTTATTGGATATAATTAATGAATTGAACTGAGTGTAGAGATTTAGATGGAATAAGTGTTTTAACTAATAATTGATAGAATATAGTAGTGAACCTAATTGTGATAATTTCTATATAGAGCGGAGAGCTATAATATTGTTTATATTTCCAATATGTATATGGTACAGTGGAACAAAGTTTGGGAGATAGTAAGGATGACAAGTACAATCACAACGACTTCTAAAACAGGGAAAAAATAACTTCTACAACCCCCTCCTCTGTGGTTCAGCGTGCCATAGACAATACGACAGGAGAGAAAGCAAGTGCTAGCATGAATCCACAAAATATGCAGGCCACATTGATGGGGTTGCAAGAAATGATGCTTAAAATGCAGGAATCTATGGACAAACATTACAAAGATATGAGAGGGGATATGGGGGAAATGAAGGGGGATATAAGAAAGGTCGATGATAGGATGGAAAAATTAGATGAAAGAATGGGAAGAATTCAAGAAGTGTTAATAAATAATGAAACAAGAATAAAAACGATGGAGGAAAAAACTGAGCAAATGGATCAGAGATTAGAAGGAACTGAGAAGAGATTAGAGATGGTAAATAGGGACCTTGTGGAAGCTATTTCAAATCTGGAAATTGAGAAAGCGGCAATGTTCCAGAATATACCAGAAGACAAGGACGAAAATCTCCCTGAAAAAATGGCAGAGTTAATAGCTGGTCTAAGAAATAAAACCAAACAAGAAATAATAGAGGAAATGGATGAGGTCTATAGGTTACATACCAACTATGCCCGTAGGCATAAATTGCCTAGGGAAGTTCATATAAGGTTCAATAAAAAAAATATAAGAGATGAAATATATAGTATCTCAAGGGAAAACACTCTTACCTTTAAAGGGAAAGAAATAATTATTCTCAGACAGATCCCTCGGAGAATACAAGAAAAACATATATTTTTTTGTCCTCACAATTAATAAGACAGAAAATAACATTTAGATGGTTAATTCCTGAGGGGCTGTTGATCTCAATGGCAGAGAAAAGATTTAGAATAACCTTGGTTGATGAGGCTAGAGATTTCTAGGAAGAACAGGAGAGTAAAGATGAGGGAGAAAAAGTAAGACTGGAGGAACAAAGTTCGGAGGATACAATGATAGTACAGGAGAAGAGTGAGAGGAAGATAACAGATAGATATGAAAGAGATGGCGCAAGAACAAGAGCTCAGACAGAATATAGGAAAGGAGGCCAAAAAGAAAGTACAAAATGAAAAAACGGAGGAAAGAGAAATAAACTTGATCTCAATGAACATAAACGGTTTGAACTCACCAATTAAAAGAAAGAAAATATCATTTAGACTTTCAAACCAAAATCCAGATATCACATGTCTCCAGGAGGTCCATATTAAAAGAGAACAAAGCACTGTTTTGGAATATTCAAAGTTGGGCAAACTATATTCAGCTTTATCAACAGTTAAGAAAAGAGGAGTGGTAGTATACATAAAAAAATGGTTAAACTCTAAATTGATATATAGTGACGAAGAAGGTAGAATACTGATAGTTGAAATAACATTAGGATATAAGAAAATATTATTGATAGTAATTTATGCGCCAAATATAAACCAGAAAACATTCTACACTAAGATATACAAAAAATTGATAGAACTACAATGGGAAAACATTTGTATAATTGGAGATTTCAATGCCGTAGTGCAATATTCAAAATTAGGTAAATTATATTCAGCTTTATCAACAGTTAAGAAAAGAGGAGTGGTAGTATACATAAAAAATGGTTAAACTCTAAATTGATATATAGTGACGAAGAAGGTAGAATACTGATAGTTGAAATAACATTAGGATATAAGAAAATATTATTAGTAGTAATTTATGCGCCAAATATAAACCAGAAAACATTCTACACTAAGATATACAATGGGAAAACATTTGTATAATTGGAGATTTCAATGCCATAGCAGATAAAACAAAAGATTATAAAGGTAACAATAGAAAAAAGATGAGGCGACAACTACAAGGATCATTCGATGAAATTAGGCAAGAATGAAGAAGGTTAACAATAGGATATAAAAATAACATTAGGATATAAGAAAATATTATTAGTAGTAATTTATGCGCCAAATATAAACCAGAAAACATTCTACACTAAGATATACAATGGGAAAACATTTGTATAATTGGAGATTTCAATGCCATAGCAGATAAAACAAAAGATTATAAAGGTAACAATAGAAAAAAGATGAGGCGACAACTACCAGGATCATTCGATGAAATTAGGCAAGAATTTGATTTGGTGGACGGATGGCATTATTTATACCCGGAGAGTAGGCAATACACCTTTTTCTCTCACCCACATAAAACCTGGTCCAGAATTGATATGGCCTGGATGAATCCGAAACTAATGAATGAAACAATAGAATTAGAAATACTTCCGAATGCTTGGGCGGACCATAACCCATTGATTATAAAATGGAAAGGGCAAGATAAGAGAAGGAAAATAAGATGGTCATTAGACCAAAGAGTGGTAAAAGAAAAAAACTATATACAGATGATAGAGAAAGAATTAGGATATTTCTTTAATATTAATACTAAGGAGCAAACTTCGGCACAAAACCTGTGGGATACTACCAAGGCCTACATTAGAGGATTAACGATAGCCTATGTAGCAAATCGTAATAAAGAAAAGAAGAAGAACCAAAACTCACTATATACAAAACTTAAAGAATTAGAGAATAAATTACAAAATGACCCAAAAGACTGTAAAACCAAGGAGGAGTTAATTATAACCAAACATAAAATTAATTTGATAACCCAGGAGGAATTGGCACGAAAAATTAAGATATCTAAACAAAATTAATTTGAATTTGCAAATAAACCAGGAAAGTGGCTGGCTTACAAACTTAGAAAAGAGAGGGCAGAGA
>QLTV01004441.1:4284-18543 GCA_003457575.1 Thermophis baileyi | reverse complement strand
ATTCTATTATCTAATATAACCTAGCTCTAATACTAATATCTAATATCTACTATCTAATATCTCCTAGTTCTAATAGTAATATTTAATATCTAACATCGCTTAGTTCTAATACTAATATCTACTGTCTAATATCGCTTAGTTGTAATACTATCTACTGTCTATGATCTAATATATCCTACTTCTAATAGTAATATTTACTATCTAACATCGCTTAGTTCTAATACTAATATCTACTATCTAATATCGCTTAGTTCTAATACTATCTAATATCTACGATCTAATATATCTTACTTCTAATACTAATATCTACTATCTAATATGTCCTAGTTCTAATACTATCTGATATCTATTAGTTCTATGAGCTTGACTGGAATCACACAATGCAAGCCATCATTTGGTATTTAAGATTCAGTTTGGACCAAACAGTTTTTCCAAAAGAAGCCTTTTTTCCCCAGGCAGTATCTTGCGACTGTTTTCTTCACTGGGAGTTGAAGAGGTGTCTTTTTGTCTTTCCTTTGGAAATCTGGCAAATGAGGGCTCATAATTGGTGACAGAATCTCCTATAAAGTCGGCTATTTCACCCTGTTGCCTGTTCCTTGGTCTTCTACTGCATGTTGTCTTTGGGTGGACTAAGGGACCTGTTGAACGATAACCCTGATGTAAAATTTTCTCACATATTTCTCACATATAGTCTCATATATTCCTCACTTAACCAACAGTTGCTTTGCATTCAGAGTTATGATGCTCCTCCCAAAGCATTTATGGCCCAGTTCCAGAGTTGTGATGCCGTTCTCCCCCCCCCCACTGTACCATGACTCTCTATGGCAAATTGATGTGTTTTTTTGCTTGTAACTAGCCTTTTGAGCCAGTTTTTTACAAAAATGGCCATAAAAATTCATTGTCTTGCTTAACAACCACAATGTTTCCTTAATGATCTTTTTAATCTTAATAATCATTTGCTTAACAATTGAGACATTCATTTAACAAACACCACAAAAAAAGTTTTAAAATCAGGTTGGTCATGTGGGTGTCTTGATTTACTACCATCATAACTTATGATGAAAATTCTGAGCTCCATTACAGTCATAATTTGAGGACTGTGTATATTGGATAGGAGCAGCATGATAGGAAGATGTTATATAATCCCTTCAGTGGCAAATGCAAGGGGATTATTTCATACTGCATGGGACAAGGCAATGATAAACCACTCCTGTATTTCATTCAAAAATTCAGCGTTGCACAAAGGGGTGAGAAATACACTCTCCTTATTAATTCAACATATATATTGAATGTATATGAGGGAGGCGGGATTGGGGGGAAAACGTGTGGCTTTAAATTTGGAGGAAGAAACAGCAATAATGTGATCTTGAGCTATATGTAGCATGAGGGAATAAAGCAATTTCAGTTCCACAGCCAGGCTTATACCCCAAATTAAAAGGCTCCAGAAGTCATCAACATTTGTCAGACTATACCTAGGTTTGATTGACTGTGATCTATATAGCACACACATACACTAAAATCCTGTAACAAAGGACTTTTGAATTTAGTGGGCTTTCTTAGTAAATACCCATAAAAATCTTATCCCTTTATCTCACTTCTAGAGAGAATAATAAGAATGATCCTGTTTAATCAGCACTGATGACTATTAAATAATGAGCTCACAAAATGCAGTATTGCCATTTTAAAAGAGAAAATAGAGCAAGGATTTGAAATATTTTTGAGAAGTCAAAGAATTATCGTATTTTTATTTCACAATAAAGTATGAAACAAACTCTGTACTACCTTTTGGAGAAGAACATGAATCGGCTTTTTCTGGCTGACCTTTACGCATCCGGTGTGCATAAATATTTGTTATGCTTAGTTCCCGTTCTCTTTCCTAAAGAAATGCATTATTAAATTTATGTTGATAATATAGTTTATTGTATTAATGTCAGATCTTTAGAGATCATACATTTCACTGCGTAACTCCCCCCAGTAACTCATTTTATTTATCTGTATTTTAAATATTTGCTTAGGCATAATTTGTCCAAATACTCCCTTTTCTAAAGATTCTAAAAGATAAATATCTTTTTTTTCTGGAACTGTGAAGGTTTTGACCAGTTCCGCCGCCGCCCCCCCCCCCACAATTTTCTATCAATAGAGGCCTTGAGTAACATGTTTAAAAAGCATATTATTTTCATGTTGGGAGACACTTTTCGAGTACTATCTGTTCCTAGAAATGGTAACGTGCAAATGGCCTAACATAAATTAATACATTTCTCCAATCTACAGTTTAGATAGTTAGAGGCTGAAAGAAAGATCCACAAAACAAGATAGGCTTACCTCAAATGAGCATTTAATGAATAGCATCTTGGATGCCTTCTGTGTTAAGAAAAATGTAATTTAAGCTTCTAAATACCTTAAGTTTTAGCTTCAGCGACTTGATTTCTAGTTGTAAATTTGCCGTGCTTGACTGAGCTTCAATGGTCTTTTTTTCCTCAACCGCTAATTGATGTCTAAAAGAAGCAGTTTTCAACGACAGCTGCTTTTCCAAATCCTAAACACATTAGAAACAACCCATCAATAAGATTATTCAATATTTGCAATCATACAATATTGAATTAGAAAATAGAGGAAGGCAACTGAAATTTTATCAAATGTTTCCAAAAAGATGAAAATCCTCAATCTCAGTTATAATACAATTTTTGAAATGGGAATCGACCCACATTGTGAAAGAAAAACATCAAAAATAATGTACAGTATATAACCAAAAATAATGTCATATGATGCTCACAATCTGTTATGCAGATTAAGGAGAAAAGAAATAGATAAGAGATCCAGTTACAATATATACAATATGTACTAAATTTCTATTTATTGGTGGAAGAAATACTCGTCCCCAATCCTTAAATCAAGATAAGTATAGTCGAGAAATAGAATAAAAGAACATTAGATTTTATTCATCATAACATTAAGCAAAAGAGTATTATTTATTTAATATACCAACATTACAAGTTATACTGTAATGGAGATGGAGGAGGCGGAGGAGAAGACAAGACTAAAATTTTGTTCATTTCAATTATAATAAAGCCATAATATGCTTCATTTTTGCCTTGGTATGATGCCAAGTAAGGTAGGTTTAGTCAAATGTGCTGGCTAGGCTCATGTCATCAGAGATGGACTTTTTCATCTGATTAGTTAAAGCAAGAGTCATTCTTTCCAAAATCTCAATTTTCTAGACAACTGAGCCAAATATGCAAAAATGAAAGGAAGTGTGAAGAGCAAGAAGTTTTGTACAACATCCACTCAAAAGACCAAGGCTGTGTTTTTCAACATTAATCTCTGATCGTGTGGTGAAAATAAGATTCATAAGTAATTAGTTTAGCTAGCTTACCTGTATCAATTTTAATACACAATTCCACCTGTCTAACTATAATCTTCTTATGGTTTTCCTTCATTCCTCTTTTCCAATAATGTCTTTTTTATATCTACAGATTTTAATTTCATTGATTGATAAGAAAAATTATCACTAAAAATTTCCTCACTGCATAGTTGTGCAGCTTCTCTTTGTGTTTCAGAACTGATATTCAAATGAATCTTGGTGACTTGAGGATGGTGCCTGTAGAAAATGGTCCCTATTGCATGCTGAAGCAAGTCAACTTAAAGCATTTCTTTATAGGGGTCTCACAGAGGGGTTTAGAGCATTTAGGCACAAACACTTGGCCGTGCATACTTCGCTCCCAGCCATCCGCCTCAGCCCAATTACAACCAGCTTTCCTCCTCTGCTAGCCGTCTCCCAGCCATTTTCCACAGCCAATGGGCCAATGGCCCTCCACCGCTCACCCTAAGTCCCTGCCCGTTTGCCCAAACACAGTTTGACCTAGGCCTTTGGTTGCACGGGACAATTAGTCCCCAGCTAATTGGGTGTCAGGCAGAAGCAATGGTACTGCAGGGGCAGTGTGCGATGCAAGATTTTTTTAAAAAAAAGTACTGTGGCTGCTCCACAAGTTTTGGGCCTTGCAGATCTGTCACCAGGACCAGAGGGAGGGGGAGTAGCAGGCGCCAGGGCCACTGGGTGACAGTCAGGTGTGAGTGTGTTCGGGGACCAGGAAGGGAAGGGTGCCTCAAGGGGGCTTCACAAAGGTAGCTTGGCTCGCAACTTAGTCAGCTCCAACGAAAGAGGAAAGGAAGAGTAAGACTGGTGCAGTTTCTGGCATTGTGGAGGAGGGGCTAGGAGGTTGCACAGATGAGTGGCAGGGCTGGAGCTGTTTCTGGTGTTTCTTGTGAGCTAGCGGTGTCACACAGGTGAATGGCAAGACTGATACGGCTTCTGCCATTGCAGGGGGGCTGGGGGGAGCACAGCAATGAACAGGTGGCTCACGGGTTGGGGGATCACCGCCATTGCCACTCCGGCCTGCAACTGCAGGGTTGCGCAGACATGCAGCAAGGTCAGCGCGCTTTGGGTCAGCTGAACTGCCTGTTAGGTGTCATGCCGGTGTGGCAATGGCGGGGCTCCCCCAAACCACACGCCACCTCCGTTCACCTGTCACACTCCCCCACACCCCTGCAATGGCAGAAGCTGCGCTGGCCTTGCCATTCACCTGGGTGACCCGCCCAGCACCACTGCAAAGCCGGAATCTGTGCTGGCCTTGTCTTCCTTTCTTTTGTTGGAGCTGACTGAGTTGTGAGCCAAGCTGTCTTTGTGAAGCCCCCTTGAGGTTCCCCTTGCTCTGGTCCTGGTGCCCCGAACACACTCTTGCCTGTCTTCCCCCCAGTGGCCACGGCGCCTGCTACTCACCCTCCCTCTGGTCTTGGTGACATATCTGCAATGGCCGGGGGAGGGCCAGAGGTGGAGAAAAGCTGGCTATAAATGGGCTGAGGCGGGTGGCTGGGGCAAAGGAGGCGCGGCCAAGGGTTCATGCCTAAAACGTTCCATTCTGCTCACAGAGCCCTGCTATGTAGTTCTAAGCAATGAACGTTACACGTTACCTGGGTTCTCTTATCACTAGCTTCCAATTTTTGGGTAAGTGATGTCAATTTACGCTGAAGTTCTCCTCTTTCTTCAAGTTTTTTGTCTTTACAAAGTTTCTGCAATGCCCGGAAAGCGTCTGTTGTTTTTAAGAGTTGAACCTCAACTTCTCTCAGCTTCTTGGAAGCCCTGCGCTCTTCTTCCTGAGACTTCCTGAGATGTGCTCTCAGAGTCTGCACTTCATTAGACTGTGTGGCCAAAAGATCAGGCAGGTTAATCTCTGCATTTTCATATTTCCTGATTGCTTTTAAATTTTGAGACTGAAGATGCTTCAACATTTTATTTTCCATAGTAACTGTCTCCAATTTATTCTGCAGAACAGCAACTTTGTTTTTCAGTTCTTTAATTTTATGGTCTCTTGCTGACAATAGACGGCAAGCCATGTTATTTTTCTCCTGAGCATTGATGGTATGGTCAGTAATAAATGTGGTCTTCTGCTGAGGTTTCTTTTTAGGCAACATTTTACCTCCTGCATTAAAAAAAAAAATCAAGATGGCATATAAGATTGAGCAAAGTAAGAATCACCTAATTTTACATAAGCCTCAGAGCCAAATGCTCAAATATGTATTCATGGCATAGATTCGCTTCCTTTTATATAACTTTTTGAGTCAATCTCTGATGCAACTATTAGTTGATTGACCTATTGTGAAAAATCATACGTGAACTCTCATAATATTAGCTTTCGTAAGACATAACTGCTATACTCACATAATATGCTAAGACAGTATTTAGACAACTTTAAAATGCATTGACTTCAACTCCTAGAATTCCTCAGCCAGACATGCGTAAAGCAGGATTGTTAGGCCAGTACCCTAACCACTATACAAAACAGCCTAGACAGACAGATGGGTAGATACACATACACACACACAAACATACACACCATATCCAAATAATGATAAAATAGTGAAAGTATTCGACTCAAAAAGAATAAAAGAATGACCGCTCAAATTTGCCAAAAATTTTTTAATATACTGGACCATACTTCCTGTCCCTTAGCTTATTTATTGAAATCATGTTACACTGACATCTGTATGATCATGATAACTGGTGAACTACACCCATCAACACAACCCCCATTACATAGAGATGTCAACGTGCAAAGCATCCCTGGCCTGCTCTCGAGTTGCCATAGGCAGGGTTGATGGGAAAACCAAAGAAGCAACACGGCAGATAAAGACAGGAACATATTCCACACATATCTTTCTCAAGGCTGTATCCTAGGGTTAACCTACAGCGGCCAGAGGGGAGTGAACTCTACAGCCTGCGAAATTGCTCCGTTGGGGAATGTGATTGATGACACACCCTGGGGGAGGGAGGAAACAGGGTCATGATTAGATTAAATTACATGGGGTCAGAGTTGGCTTCATTTGGGTACGTGCCGACATGGATCTAATAAATGACTGGATTTCTTTTGAAGCTTGGCTCGAGGCTCATGATTTAATTAGGGCATCTGTCGGAACCCTGACAAGAGGGAGACATTACTGACTGAGGGTTTTGAAAGAAGTACATTAATATATTAATGAACTACATACAGTTTAAATGTGTTTAACAACATTCATATGACTTCCAATAATATAGTGTACTTTCTACAGTACAGAAATGTAGCTCAGCAAAAGTGCAGTTATAGGACAACTGCTTGATTTTCAGCAAAGGCTTAGCTGCCATTAGTTCGGTTATAATCTGCCAACCACAGCGAATGCAGTAGTGTTCTGTGTGACCAATTGCCTTCTTACCTTTTGCATGGGAATCATTTTTCTTTTTCTTTTCTGGTAAGTTCCGCTCTTTAGTTTCTGCTTTCTGGGGCAATGGGATGATGTAGCTGCCACTCTCTTCACTTGTGGCAGTTTCAGAGGAACCTGAGTGAAAATCTTCGTGATAGTACTTCTGAGAAGTTCCACAGTTGTTCTCTTCTGAACAAATGCTGTTCTTGCTGCCATTGACAGCTGTTCTTGAAGCGTTATCATGAAAGTCACTGGAATAGTTAATCTGAGCACTTCCAGGCTGGCTGGAACTTTTGCTCCAGCTACTGTCATGACTGTTGTTGCTGCTCTTAGTAAGCCTACCTGGAGAATTGTTTGAGCTTCCACTTTTTCTATATTGTCCACATGTCTTATCCTCTTGGATAGTATGATGAAGGGCTGTATGATCAGAAGCCATCATTCCACCAATGCCAGGGAAGACGGTCAATTTTACCTTAAATTTCCCAAAGGAAAAGGCACTGTAGTCAGACAAAGAAACAATGCATGATGTAAACATTTACTTAAGGCTTGATCTCATAGGTTTAAAAGTTGTTTGTTCTGATTCTGTACCAAAAACAATCACCACAATTTTGATCCTTTGCATTATATTATTCACTTCTTGAAAAACTGATGTGTTTATTAATTAATATGCTATTTTCTTAGCATTCTCATTCACAGAATGTAATATCTCCAGAGCTCTCTTTCAAGGAGCTAAAAAGACTAAAATAATAATATTACATTTCACAGAATACCTGGACTGACATTCAAATAATAGAATAACAGAGTTGGAAGGGACTTTAGAGGTCTTCTAGTCCAATCCCCTGCTCAAGCAGGCATACAACATTATTTCTTTATCTCAGCTACTTATGGAAAACATCATACAGAGAAAATATTTTCCTGGTAAATCAAGGTCAAAAAAGTAGCATATTATTCCTTGCTAGTTCAGAAACCCTCCAACATTCAAGATTGTGCATATTTCTATACATTTTGAAAACACGTACGTTTTAAATTGTGTTACGGAAAGATTAAAATAGGTGCAGAATGCCTTTTGGTTAGTCCTACCTACTTTGAAATTCTTATTTCAGATAGTTTGAGTTCTTTTGATCTGGGAGCTGAACCAGGCTTTGCATATGGCTATACTGAATAAACAGAGAAAAAAGAGAAGCACTCCAGAAATGGGCAGGGTCTATTTTTCGGGGGCATTTTACTTTGAAGCATAGTTCCTTAAACCCTACAAGGCTTACAACACTCATTTTGACCCTAGGCCCCCACTCCAAAAATGAAAAATAAAGTCTGTATTTTTCTTATGTCATTCACTGGAGATGAGACCGTGTTGTAGAAGTGCAAAAAAGAGTCTGGGAAGCTACATATAGCTCAAGGTGACTTTTTTTTTTTACATCTGCTTTATCTGGAAGCAACAAAAGTGAGATGTGGTAACATGAATACTGGCAGGGTGTTTGTGCAGGAGGGCAAACGATTAAATATGTGTTGCAGTGTAGATTCTGCCCCTTTTATATCTGCATCATTGCGTTGCAAACAGGCATATATTGTATATAGGAGGAGCAGTTTCCATTGTGATGTCACAATGTACATTTCAAGATTTTGAAAAACTTCCAGATTCAGTGGGCACCTTGGTTAAACAGTCTTAACTGTCAGAATGTGAGAGGAGCACTTACGGTCTATTCATCTTTTCAAAGGAAGCCCTATGGAATTCACAGAGTTTAGTTCCCCTGTCTTGTTATCCACTTGCCTTGGAATAAGCCCATCAATTTTTAAAAGAATTTAAGGAGAGAAAAGCTGCATGATACATACTGTATGTATCATATACACATGTACAGCTGGCTTAAGGAAAAGATAAAGGTAAAGGTTCCCCTCGCACATATGTGCTAGTCGTTCCCGACTCTAGGGGGCAGTGCTCATCTCCGTTTCAAAGCCGAAGAGCCAGCGCTGTCCGAAGACGTCTCCATGGTCATGTGGCCAGCATGACTAAATGCCAAAGGCACACGGAACGCTGTTACCTTCCCACCAAATTGGTCCCTATTTTTCTACTTGCATTTTTACATGCTTTCGAACTGCTAGGTTGGCAGAAGCTGGGACAAGTAACGGGAGCTCACTCCGTTATTCGGCGCTAGGGATTCGAACCACCGAACTGCCAACCGTTCTGATTGACAAGCTCAGTGTCTTAGCCACTGGGCCACCGCGTCCCTGTAAGGAAAAGAGAGGGGCAGAAAAGAGAGTATTGAAAAATGAAATTGGATGATACAAGTAAGAACAAAAGCAGGGATATAGATAGCAGTTTTAAAAATAAAAAAATAGTCTGAGGTTTTTAGAGCGGAGGGAATGAAAAAGAAGAAAAGATTAGTTCCCATTGCTGAAATAAATTCACATGCAGATAAAAAAATATGACCCAGGAAATTATGAGAAAGACAAATGACAAAGCAGTTGGAAAGAAGGTTCTGAGCCCAACATATATTTAAATATATATTTAAAAGAAAATTAAAAAGGAAAGAAGTGAAAAAGAAGTTTCACTTCTTTTAAAAGAAATAAAAAAGGAATGAATAAACAAATGATAGGAGAAAAGGGAAAAAAACTAATTGAGGCAGAGATTGTGCAGTTAGTGCTCAGATATCATTGATGAGAAATTAACTATAAAAAACAGTACATTAAATTGTTTTAACAATATGGAAAAAGATCTGAATCTCTGAGCTAAGTGCCAGAATTGTCGCTGTACTTATTAAAAACGCAGATAACACACACACACACACACACACACACAAAATAGAAAGAAGAAAAAACATAAAAAATAGTTTCTAACTATTCCTTTGTTGTACAATATTTATGAACATTAATGTTTTGGGGTATTTCTGACTTCAGTTCTTTAGTCATTTAATTAAATATGTGTGACAGGAAAATGTATTATTAGAATCACACGGTTTCAGTGATTCGTGCAATTATGTCCACAGATAATGCTTCGGTGGTACGAATGCCTACTTTGCTGACATAACGGAAGTTGGCAACACAATTCAACTTGGAAGGGAAAAGTAGCTACTTCATTTTCCGTGTCCCTTGGAGGAGCTCTTCTACCAGGCCTTTTTCTTCCACGTATTTTTGCTTCCCCTTAACTGTTGCTATCTTTGCTTACCCACAACCTGAACCAAGCACTCCTTGACTGCCCAGAGAACAGAAGTCGAAGCGCCTGTGAAGCGACCAGGGTTTAAACTTCCTCCCCACGATGCCCAGGCAGAGGCTTCTACCCGGTTCTTGGGCTTCGTTGGCAAAGAAGTGGCTGTTTGGATCTTTGCTACTATGGCAACTAGAGAACTTCTTCTCTGAGCATCATGGGACTTGTAGGGCAAAGTTGAATGGAAGGAAAAGGTAAAATGGCAGAAGTTAGGGAGGCGTTTTCATAATTCCATCATCTCCAGTTTCTTTCACACTCCTCATTCCAGTCGTTCCATAAATTATGTTTTTCTACTGAGCATAATACTCGTTAATCTGGGGCTATGAAAGAGGACAAGTTCCTTTTCCCTGATTTAATCAAATAGCAAAGAACTAAACCCACCATTATTAGAGCATTTTAGAAATATTATATTTTGCGCAGGGTAAATATTAATCCTATCAGGCAAGCCAAAAAAAAGTATGTAAAGATATGCATGCCTACATTAGTGTGGGTTCCACCAAGTAGAATGAAATTTGGTCTGGGGTACATTTATGGAGGGTGTAAATTTATACAGGATAGAAAAAATAGTAAAATGCATGTTCAGCGAACATCTTTAGTTCACAAAATAGTTTTTCACATTATTCAGAACTGTTCATTTGGCAAGGTGATAAATTAGAAGAAGAAAGGATTTTTGATTGATTACATTATCAATTTTTAGCAACCATATAGATAGATTTTCCTCATGATTATCTGTTCGTAATCTGGTCCTTCAGGTCCTCCAACGATGCACTCTTCACTCCTGCAACCGAGTCCATCCACCTTGCTGCTGGTCACCCTCTTCTTTTCCCTTCCACATTTCCTTGCACTAGAACTTTCTCCAGAGAGCTTGGTCTTTGCATAATGTGTCCCAAGTGGGATCATTTGAGTCTGGTCATTGGTGCCTTGAGTGAGAACTCTCAGTTGATTTGTTCGATGGTTGATCGATTTGCTTTCTTGGCTGACCATGGTTTTCTCAGGGGTTTTCTCCAATACCAAAAGTATCATTCTCTTAGGAAGATGCTGGCTAGTGTTTCAGCTGTTAAACCTGCGTTTAATTACAGATTTCAAACAAAAAGTCAGAGAAGGCTGATATACTGTAGTTTTAAATGGCAGTAAGATTTTTCCAAACAGGGCATTTTAGGCAAGCAATAGGAATATCTCCCTTTTCCATCCAGTTTTTTAAGAAAAGCACAACCCCAGTGGACAAATACAGAAACTAAAAAAAACTGAAGGGTTTTTATGTGAATGACGATTACCTGAGATACGCTACTAGGAATAGGTGAAGACAAAGTTGCTGCTTTATCTATTATTTGTCACCTTGAACCATATGTTGGGTGGCTAATGATGATGATGATGATGATAAAGAAGTCTGGAAAGTGGATATGGCATTTCCTGTAGACACCAGAATAGCAGAGAAAGAATTTGGAGAAAATAGCAAAATACAAAGACCATTAAGCAGAATTAAATGACCGTAGCAAAAGAGAGCAAAATTAATAGGTGGCTTGGATGCAATCCCAAAACAACTAGAGCACCAGTTAAACACCATCGGCACTGACAAAATCACCCTCAGTCAGTTGCAAAAGGCAGCTTTACTTGGAACAGCTTACATCCTATGACGATATCTTTAACACTACCGAACACCCACACATCTGGGTGGCTGTGCAATGAACCATAATAGTATAGTTGTAATTGGAGGAAGGTGACATTTCATCAGAATTAAAATGTAGCCAATATTTAGTACAATTTATAAATACAGGTCGTCCTCAACTTATAATAATTCGTTTGGTGACCATTTGAAGTTACAATGGCACTGACCGGTCCTCATAGTTGCAGCTGTGATAGCATCCTTGTGGTCACATGATCACGATCCAGGTGCTTGGTGACTGGCTTGCGCTTATGATGTTTCTGCATGCTGTGGTGCTGTGATTGCCATTTGTGACCTTCAGTGCTGACTTCTGACAAGCAAAGACATTGGGGAAGCCGGCAGAAGGTTGCAAAGGGAAACCATGTAATTTCAT
Organism: Thermophis baileyi; assembly: GCA_003457575.1. Lineage (NCBI taxonomy): Eukaryota > Metazoa > Chordata > Lepidosauria > Squamata > Dipsadidae > Thermophis > Thermophis baileyi. The sequence continues at coordinate 6,576 of QLTV01004441.1, read as the reverse complement.
GCTTAACGACAGTGTGGGATTCACTTAGTCACAGCGACTGGAACTGCCATTAGTAAGCAGCGCACTCATGTAAAGTCGTGCTTTAAAATCCTGTTGCTTAGCAATGGAAATTCTGGCGCCAATTGCTGTTATTAACCAAGGACTACTTGTAAGACATGGGTTTAGCATTTGGATTCCAAGTCGCAGCTATCATCTGCCACCTCGTTCAAGACTTTTACCAGTTGACCTACTGACAGCTTTTTAGAATTCTTTGGTAATGCTGTCTGAACATTCTGTTGGCCATACTACCCATAGAGCCATGTAGTAAATCCATCAACTGCTCATCCATAATATAATTTAAAAAATAAAAGGAGAATGACACCGTGGTTTAGTTTCCCACACTGGCAAAACAAGAATAAACAAAAAGAGCATTGGTTAGGGACCAGAAAAGGGGCCAGCCAGGACCATATTGACAAAGCCAGTAGGAGTCACAAGATTGCTAACTCCAAACACATTATTGCAGGTTCCTCCTCTATTTGCATCAATGCAACCCCCTTTGTCTGCATGGGATGACTGAAGATGTGATCAGGCAACCATAAAAACACTCTAGTAGCAGATTACCTATCCATACTTCGCTGCTTTAGCCACTGTCTGACTCAAGCTTCAGGTGAGGACAGGTAGAAACATGCTTAAAGAAGATTTACTGGAATGCCCTCACATCGGGAGAGCCATAATTGTTATTTTTATTTCATCCAATCATGTCCAATTCTCAGAGATTGCCTGGAGAATCCCTGCAGTTTTCTTGGCAAGGATTTTCCGAAATGGTTTGCCATTGCCTCCTTCTTAGGACTGAGAGAAATGACTGGCTCAAGGTCACCCAGCTAGCTTCATATCCAAAGCAAAGCTAGAACCTACAATCTGTGGTTTCTTCATGGATGCCTTAACCAATACACCCAACTGGTTCTCAGTTAGTTAATTAGATGTCATCAAACGGGGCCTGAAACACGATGCTCTGTTTTGGCCTCCGCATGCCCCATTTTTGGAATCGGGGAGGAAAGCGTTTTCAGGCAGCAGCGCTGCGATCCCCTCCCCGATTCCAAAAATGGGGCATGCAGAGGCGAAAACAGAGCATCGTGTTTCAGGCAGCGGGCAGTTCCAGCTGGCGCTGCCGCCTGAAAATGCTTTCCTCCCCGATTCCAAAAACGGAGAGTACGGCCGGCGCTGCCGCCTAAAAATGTTTTCCTCCCCGATACCAAAAACAAGGCGTGTGGCCAGTCTGCCGCCCGAAAATGCTTTCCTCCCTTTTTCCCCAATGCACATCGCAGAGCCACGGGCCCTCCTCCTCCTTCTCCGCAGACTCACCTTTTCTTTCCTCCTGGCCAGATCTGTCTCCTGGGCCAGGAGCAGAAGCTGACCGCCCTCCGTCTGGGTAGTCTGGAGAAGGGGCAGGCCGAGCGACGAGCCGCCTTGCCTTACGCCTCTCGCACAGAAATGCCCGCTTCGCCAAACAAGTCCCGACCTCCGTGCTTCCTGGGCCGCTTGCGGAATCAGGCTCTGACCGAGGCAGCTAAGGCACAGGCGCTTCCCAGGAAGCCCGGCAGTGTGTTTACGAGATGGCAGCATCCAGGAGGACTGAAGTGCTGCATCTCTATCGGGTCTTGCTGCGAGAAAGCCAGGCTTTCAACGCCTACGGCTATAGGTAGTGGAGCCTTCGGTGCAAAGTCCCTCTTCTGCCCCCATGAAAATCATACCCCACCCCACCCCACCCACTCCAGTTAAATGCACATTGGGTGATAGGGTTTGTTTTAAATGGATAAAAAGATTTGTGCTGCTCGTTATCAAAATCCGAGTGGAAGTGAGGATCCCTGCCGCCTGGAACCGCCCGAAAATGTGACGCGCAGAGGCTGACAATGTCTGAAGGGTGGGGGCCAGTGGGTGGGTGGGGCTACCTTCGGAGTATAAGACGCACTCAAATTTTCACCCTCTTTAAAGTCTTATACAGTATCTTTTTAATCTTAATATTAATAATCGTTTGCTTTACAACTGAACCAGAAACACTAAGACTGAGCAGGAGGAAAAAGTGATTTGCGATCTAGGCTAAAAAGGATTGTTTGCTTTTCAAAATAGCCCCAAAAATACGAGGGGGAGAGATAAGGAAGTTAAAGATTAGCGGCGTGACAAGCATATTAAAATCGTGAAGAAAACTTTTGGGAATTAGGAGAAAAACAAAAAGTTTTGTTGGAAGCTTTAAAAGAAGATGTGGTTCTGGAAAGATACTTTATTTTAAAGAAAAAAAATTGATATTTGAAGTGG
>QLTV01004439.1:165634-175848 GCA_003457575.1 Thermophis baileyi | reverse complement strand
TGTGGCAAGAATCTGAAAATAACATTTAATACAGCACAGTACTTAAGCAACATGGTTCAGTTGAGATCTGCATATGTGGGATATGTGGGAGTAGATTGCAGGGATGACACCGAAATATAATTTTATCATATTTTATCTATATCTTAAATTAGTGTATTTTATTCCAATTTCATTTTAGACTGTATTTTATTCCAATTTCATTTTAAATCGTATTTTATCCAATTCCACTTTAAATCGCTTTTATCAAATTTTAGTAATAATTTGTTTCTGGAACTCTGAACTTTGATATGGCCCAAGGGCTAATCAATCAATAAATAAAATAAAGCCAAAAAAACCCCCCAAAACAATTCTAAACTTTTGGTATAAAAGACTGATTTCATTCCAGATGATTTGTGTTTGTGTGTGCAAAATTATTGTTTGTTTGTTGCACAATTGGCGTCCTTCACAAAAATAGATAATGAAGAGCTAACTTCTGTTGTGCTTAATTTGAACAAGAGAGAAAAGATGTTTGAGGGTCGCCATAACTTTAATTATCTCCTTAAATTTAATCAACAGGCAACTATCAATTCAATTCAATTCAATCAGAATAGAGTTGGGAGGGACCTTGGAGGTCTTCTAGTCCAGCCCCCTCCTCAAGTAGGAGACCCTATACCCGTGATGGCGAACCTATGGCACGTGTGCCAGAGGTGGCACGCAGCGCCCTCTCTGATGGCACACGAGTCATCGCCCCAGCTCAGCTCCACTGCGCATGCGTGCGCGCCTCCCACCGGCCAGCTGATTTTGGGTCTCTGTCGTGCATGCCGCGGGGGTCCTAACTCCCTTTTTTCAGCATCGTCGTAACTTTGAATGGTCACTAAATGAACCGTTGTATGTCCAGGACTGCCTGTAGTTGTTTTGGGAACAGTTCTAAAGTTTGGCCCCTTTTTTGACGCGCATTCGCATTCCGTTCCCACGCCGGTGTCGTTGCGTTGTCTCTCATTGTCACTCCTGGTTCCTGTTATCTCCCCCTCCTCCCTATCTATCCCACCCCTCCACACACTTTTTTTATTTATACTTTTTTTCTTTGATATACGTAAGTGCTTAATGAACAGTGTATTGTCTGAGTCAATTTGCTTATACAAAATAATAATAGTAATAATAATAGTAATAATAGTAATAATATTTACTTATATGTAATAATAATCTTTCATCATTTGCTTACACATATCCGTAATCTTTTATCTTCTAATTTCTCCCGCTTTTATCTAACCACTGATAAAAAGAAGTCCCATGTTTAAAAATATTCTGTTTCTTCCTTGTCTTCCTTATTTTTAATGTCAATCTATCTGTCTTCGCACAATCCAATATTTTTCTAATTATATTTTCATCTGTAGGGGTATCCTCATTTCCCCAATATTGTGCAACTACAATTCTCGCTGCTGTCAGCACGTGTTGTATGAAATATGTCATCCCTTTATTATATTTTTCAGGCATTATACCTAACAAAAACCTTTCTGGTTTTAGGTCTTACGTGTTGCTTTGTCATTTTTTCCTAACCTTGTATGTATTCCCACCTCCCCAACAGTTCTAAAGTTTGGCCCCTTTTTTGACGCGCATTCGCATTCCGTTCCCACGCCGGTGTCGTTGCGTTGTCTCTCACCACCTCCCCAACTTTATGTCAGGCTGCCATCAAAGCGAAGCAGGGCTGAAGCCCCATGATGGCAGATCTGACAATTACCTCTGGATATTTTCGTATCGCTTTTTTGTTTTTAATCATACCATCGTAAGGATTTGTGGCGGGTTTCAATATCTCTTCTTTTCTGAGCGGGTTTTCTTCCCTTTAGATCATAAAATATGTCGAATGCTTCACGGGGCCCGACATCATGGCTATGCACATCATGCTGATCAATAAACCTCCCGATACAGGTGAGACGCAGGTGAATTAAATAAACACTTAGAAAGAGCTGACAGGCCTTCTTCTGTTCATGTATGTGAATTGCAGCTTTTCGCTGCCTGGAGTCTGGGGGAGGGGGATCTGCCTTTTTTCTTTTTGACACGAACAACCAGAAAAAGGGCTGATTGCAAAGTGGATAAACAATCAATCAATCTGAATAGAAGCTGGAAGGGACCTTGGAGGTCTTCCAGTGTTACCTAGTTGGGTGATGAAACGTCTGCAAGAAAACCACCGAGCTCAGAGAGCCCCACGGACCCCTCCTGTCAACCCTGAGCCAGGAATCTTTCTCCTTTATTACTAGCGTTAATCCGTCTTTCCGAGACAAAGGGAATTCTCCTTTTTGCAGGCAAGAAAACCTCTCGCCATCCTTTGCATCAGGACCTTCATTACTCCCCCTTCCGGCCTGCCGACCGAATTGTTTGTGCCTGGACCGCAATGCAACAGGTGGACCAGAGAAACGGATGCTTGGTTGTGTTGCCAGGGACTCACAAGGGCTGCCTGAAGGAACACAAGTACCCGGATTGGGAGGTAAACGACGGAGTGCGACTGGCATGATTGGCGTCAAAAAGTTAGGGTACAGGTAGTCCTCAACTTACGACCAATGAAATCCCTTAGCGACCGACCTGAAAAAGAGGAACTTGCAACCTGGATTCGAAGTTATGACGGTCCCCCCGCCCCCTGCAGTCATTTGGCCACACGCATTTACAGTCACACAACCATGTTTTATGACGGTTTTGCCAGAAAGCAAATTCCAGATTTGGGCAAAACTGCGCTCAGAGGGAATAGTGGCTTTCCACTTACGACTGGGGTGTTTGCTTAATGACCACTGCAAAAAATGTCACGTGAATGACCCGTCTTGTGACCATCGTGGACAGGCTTCATTATGGTTGTAACTCAAGGACTAAAACAGGCAGTCCTCGATGTACGACCACAATTGAGCCAAAAATTTATGTTGTTAAGTGAGACATTTGTTAAGTGAGTTTTGCTCCGTTTTATGACCTTTCTTGCCACAGTTGTTAAATGAATCGCTGCAGTTGTACAGTTAGACACACGGTTGTTAAGAGAATCTGGCTTCCCCATTGACTTTGCTTGTCAGAAGGTTGCTAAAGGGGATCACATGACCCCAGGACACTGCGACCATCATAAGTATGAGTCAGTTGCCAAGCGTCTGAATTTTGATCATGGGGCTGCTACAAAGGTTGTAAGCGTGAAAAACATAAGTCACTTTTTTCAGCACCGTTGTACCTTTGAATGGTCACTAAATGAACTGTCGTAGGTCGAAGTCTACCTGTACCATATATTTCAGTGTTTCTCAACTTGGCAATTGTAATGTGTGTGGATTTCAACTCCCAGAATTCATGCTGGCTGGGAGTATTCTGGGAGTTGAAGTTCTTGAACTTATCTCAAAGTTGCCAAGGTTGACACACATTGATATATGTGGCCAAGAGGTCGTCACGTCCCGGTTTTGACCCTCTGTGCATGCGCAGAAGGCTTTGCGCAGAAGGCTTTGCGCATGCGCAGGCGACGGCACGCACGTGAGTGAAGCGAGCATATGCGCAGATGATGGCGCACGCGGTAGGAAAGGTAAGTGCATTTTACCGCTGGTGGAAATGGCCCTCAGGTTACACAACCAGGAAAAAGATTTGCCAAAGATGTTGAGTTTCTTACCTTGCATCAGAGATACACAATACAGGATCCTTACTCCAGCTGGCCATTGTTGGAAGGAGAACCTTGGTCAATGGATGGACATCTAAAAGAACTCAGTTGTTAGTTTTTGAATTTGGTCTCTGAGGGGTCCTTGGTGCTCCCTGGTTCTCTTCTTGCAGATGTTTCATTACCCAAACTAGGTAACATCATCACTGCTAGTGATGAAACATCTGCAAGAAAACAACCAAACTCAGAGATCACCAAGGACCCCACAGTCCTCCTCCTCCTCCTCCTCCCTTCTAGCACTGATGAGGTTTCCTAGTTGGGTCATGAAACGTCTGCAAGAAAGCAACCAAGCTGAGGGAGCACCAAGGACCCCTCGTGTCATCCCTGAGCTACAAATATTCTCCTTAATTTGGCCTGTTTGTGTCTCTCAGGAAGCTTGGAAGGTAATTTCTACACTGTTTTTTCCCCAGGGTGGTGTAAACAAGATGTACCATGGGATATATGACTATGACAAGAGTCTTCCCAGAGTCCACCTCCCCATGGAGAAAGGAGACACCGTGTTTTTCCACCCCTTGCTCATTCATGGTTCCGGAAGAAACAGGACAGAAGGATTTCGGAAGGTAATCCAGGGTGTCTGAAGGTCGTCCGAGATCTTTCCTGCTTGGTTCAAATCAAGGACTTTCTCTGTGTTGCCTGAACATTTGGGCCTCTTTCTGAATGGTTTTGGTTAATAAGGCTTGGAACGTGGCCAATTAGCATTTAATAGTTAAAGTAAAAAATGGTGTAACTTCTCTCTGTCTCTCTCCCTCCCCCTCTCCCCTCCTTCTCTCTCAATCTCCACCTTCTCTCGCCCTCTCCCACTCCCTCTCTCTCCTCCTCCCTCTCCCTCTCTCTTCCTAACTCTTCCTCCCTCTCCTCCCCCCCTCTCCCTCCCTCTCCCTCTCTCTTTCAGTCTCTTTCTTGCCATTACGCCAGTAGTGACTGCTACTATATTGACATCAAAGGGACCAGCCAGGAATTTTTAGAGAAGGAACTGAAAGAGATTGAAAAGCAGAAGGTTTAAAACACACCCTTTTTTGTCTCTCTCTCTCTCTCTCTCTCTCCCTCTCTCTCTCTCTCTCTCTTTCTCTCTCTCCCCCTCCCCCATTCTCTCTCCCCCCCTCTCTCTCTTCCTCCCTCTCCTCCCCCCTCTCCCTCCCTCTCCCTCTCTCTTTCAGTCTCTTTCTTGCCATTACGCCAGTAGTGACTGCTACTATATTGATGTCAAAGGGACAAGCCAGGAATTTTTAGAGAAGGAACTGAAAGAGATTGCAAGGAAGAAGCATGATATACCTGATTCACCAGTGACTATGAAAGTAAGTATTTCCTTTTTTCCAAAAAAAACACCACGTTCAAAAGCGTTGGGCCCTGAGCTTCTCTGATAAGGTGTTAAATCATTCTCCAGAATTTAGAAGTCTGTAAGGAATGCCATTTCAGTCTCTTTCAGTCTCTTTCTTGCCATTACGCCAGTAGTGACTGCTACTATATTGATGTCAAAGGGACAAGCCAGGAATTTTTAGAGAAGGAACTGAAAGAGATTGCAAGGAAGAAGCATGATATACCTGATTCACCAGTGACTATGAAAGTAAGTATTTCCTTTTTTCCAAAAAAAACACCACGTTCAAAAGCGTTGGGCCCTGAGCTTCTCTGATAAGGTGTTAAATCATTCTCCAGAATTTAGAAGTCTGTAAGGAATGCCATTTCAGTAGAAGTCGTTTATATCAGAAGACCATTTGCTGCTGAGCTTGTCTGCTTATCGGTGTTGTGACCCAGCACGGCAAGCCCCCAGGAAATGACACACACACACTGTTTGCAAAAACAAAGAAGACTTTACCACTAATAATGCAGCTTAGTAGTAAGTTTGTTACAGGTTTTTCACCATAGTTCTTGTGGAATAAATCATGAATTATGTTTCCTATAACTATACCTTCCTTTGGAGGCTAGTAGTACAGGCAGTCCTCAACTTATGACCACAGTCGGGACAAGGAAGTTGTTAAGTGAGTTGGGCCTGATTTTATGACCTTTCTGGCCACAGTTGTTAAGTAAGTCACACGGTTGTTAAGTGAATCTGGCTTCCCCCTTGACTTGGCTTGTCAGAAGGTCGCAAAAGGGGATCACGTGACACACACCCCCCGGGGACACTGCGACTGTCATAAATATGAGTCAGTTGCCGAGCATCTGAATTTTGATCACCTGACCACGGGGAGGCTTACAACGGTCGTAAGTGTGAAAAACGATCCTAAGTCACATTTTTCAGTGCCGTTGTAACTTCGGTCACTAAATGAACTGTTGTAAGTTGAGGACTAGCTGTACTGCGTTCCGAACGTGGAAAAATCTTTTCTTTTTAAATGAACATTCAAGGCATTAACGAAACTCAACCTGTTTATAACTTCACGTGTGAATCGGGAGAAATCTCATTATTTCTGTTTTGTTTCTCAGGACTTTTTTATAACACAGTGTCGCCTTGTTAAAGGGGAGAGAAAAAATCTTTAAAACACTGTTGAGATCGATTCTCCAATCAGCGAAGAAACCTTGGAGAATTCAGCATTTATTTTTTCTTACTTTTTGGGGGAAGTTAATAGTAATCTCAAAGCACTTTGAAGGATATCTGCATCTGGAAATCAATTCAAGGCTGCAATTCTAGGCCCATTAATGTTAGTTACAATGAATATAGTGAAATTTGTTTCTGAGTAAAAAAAGAAATGCTTAAAATTTAAGCTGCAATTCTATACAAGTTTTACTTAGGTTATAAGAATTTAAACTGGTATCCTAGTCTTCTTTAAAACTCGGTTTTTCCGGTTTTCAAGAGTTGGAACGAGCTGTTTTATTTGAGAAGAATATCATGGACTGGAAAAGGTAGAAGAAGAATCAAGCAATGATTGAAAAAGCAGATTTCAAGTTTCTGCGTGTGGGCTTTCTCTTATATTAGAAGAAAAAAGAAGATGACATGAAAAATGGATTCGTTTTTTCCTCTCTTTTTGTCTTGTTCCTCCTCAGATAAAGTTTCTGAAATATTTCTTCCAAAGGAGACTTTTAAGAGGAGGAGCAGGGAAAATCTTGCCCTAAGCAGTGAAGAGATATAATTGTGATGCCAAAATAAAACAATAAAGAACAAACATGGTTTCCCTGTTTTGAATAATCTTATTTTTCTTACAATAAATAAGGAAAAGGTATCACTGAGTCAAATTAATTGGATAGCCACAGGATTTTGAACATCTTTCAAAGTTAAGCTAACCAGGCTGAGGGCTAGATTTCGATAGTGCCATCTTGTGACCGAGTAGCATAGAAAATTGGTGAAATGGAGATCATTCATCCCAATCCCCCTTGAGAGAAAAATCAATCTCACAAGAGATAAACAAAATCAAGCTAAAATAGCATTTTACTAGATGCCATAGCTTGTACTGTGCAGTATAGACCACCAGGTGGCACTGGTCTGCTAAAAGTTGAAAAGCTTTCTGCCCAAAGTATTACTGATCCCTCTGAAAGAATTCCAACTGTTATAGGTTACACAATAGAATCTTTTTTTAAAAAATCACATCAGGCTCCCATAATATTGTACTGTCCATTGAGAATGAAAGAAAATGAGACTTCGCACCACGTAGAAAAAAAGTAATAATTAAAACGCAGCTGAAATCCATGAGTCTTTGTAGTTATGTATTTCTAAAGAAATCAAAAGCATCCTGAAGCAATTTCCCGACATCTTTTGACTTCTTCAAGAGTTCCATTATTAACTCCAGGTGGTTGGATGATGGAAACCCCTTTATTTATCCACCTTCTCTCTGTGTTAAAATTACCAAGCTGTTTTTACATGTGGCAGGGACTGGGAAGATCTGATCCTGTGCGAGACAAGGAGCCGTTTCTTACTCGTAGGGGTGTGGATTGTGAGTCTGAGCCTTTGTGTGTATAATTCAGAAGAATTATTCATGAGGTGTCCTGTTTCTTTTGCTGGAAGGAAACTATTGAGCTGTAGGCACCACAGAAGGAGAGCCAGGTTAGTTTTACGCAGGCAAAAATTATCAGGGCTCAGACAGCTGTTTTTTGCAACCTATAAACGACGTCAGGCCACACTTAGGCCGCACTGCAATGCTTACCCTGAATAAGGTCTGGAAAAGCAGGGATATTGATATAAACACACGAAGCAGGCTAGTTGGAGCAATACTTCCTTTCACGGGTGTGAAAGTTGGGACGTTGGGAATGGCCGATCAAAGAAGAATTGGTGCTGGCGTAAATTATTGCACATACACTGGACAGCTGGAGTAACCAACAGAGAAGTGTTCAATTGAATAAAACTAGACACATCACTAGAAGCTAAAACCACAAGGCTACATCTGGTTTACTTGGGCCATGTCATGCGCTCAAACTCGCTAGAGAAGTCCATTGTTCTGTCCCAGCTCCCCAAACACGACAAACCCTCTGAAGTTAAATCAATGATTCCTTTATTAAGAGCACCAGCTGCCCCGGCAAAAAGATTCTCTCTCAACGCAGGCTAACAAGTCTGTCCAGCAGGGAGATGAATAGTTTATTCATCTATTCATCTCCGCCCCCTGCCTTTTATCCCCAGAGTTAGGGTGGGGCTTTGCTAGCAGTGCTGGCTCTTCTGTCCCAAGGACCGGCCCATAGATTTCCGCTGCTCTCCTCTCCTCTGCCTTCTGCGCATCTGCGCGTCAGGCACTGGACCCAGCTGTTCCTCCTCTTCCTCATCAGCCACCTCCAGACCTGGGGGCTGTTGACTCTCCCTCTGAGGGCTGATGGATGGCCCAGGCTCCGCCTCTGTCTCTCTCTCTGACAGCTCCATTCCCTCTTCCCCCTCGGAGCTCTCAGGTTGCCTTGATGCTGACCCTGACTCCCACACCTCCTCCTCCTGTGATACGGTTGCTGGAGGGGCCGGCGACCAACAGGCCACAACATCCATGTTGGTAGGAATGGTCTGTGGAGCAAGAAGAAGGGGCAAGCAAAGAACATGCTAGCTGACACAAAACTGACACAAAGTTGAACATCCAGCAATGGAAAGAAGCCATGCTTGACAGGGTAACATAGACAGCAGTTCCCAAGAGTTGGACACGACTAAATGGTTCAGACAACAACACAAATGTTATTAAAACAGTAACGGTGAGAGGGTTAGGGTCAGGGTTAGGAACCGTGGAACCGCTTGCCTTCAGAAGTTGTGGGTGCTCCATCCCTGGAGATTTTAAAGAAGAGACTAAAGAGCCATTTGGTACAGAGTCTCCTGCTTGAGCGAGGGGTTGGACTAGAAGACCTCCAAGGTCCCTTCCAGCTCTAGTCTGAATTGAATTACATGTTTCAAACAACAACATAAATGTTATTATATAAAGAATGGTTGCTGGAACTGGGTATGTCTAGTTTGATTAAAAACAACTTGGTACGTTTGAAGTCAAAATTCCTTGGCCCAATCTCTCAGGTGTAGATTTGGTTTGCCACAATTTTGCACAACTAGGCAGGGTCCAGCCCAAAATTTTGATCCTTCATCATAAGCTGGGTGTCCATGCAGTTTGATTTTGGGTTTGACACTTAAGGATTAAATTAGAACTGGATTTGTGTTACCTTCTTGCAAGCACGGGGTGTATGACATGACACCTTCTAGAATAAATAGCTGTACAGAAGGCACAGGTAGTCCTTGACTTAACAATCATTCATTTAGTGACCACCTGGAGTTACAACGGCAGTGAAAAAAGTCACTTACAACCAGTCCTTGCACATAACAAGTGTCGCAACATTCCTATGGTCAAGGGATCGAAATTTGGGCGCTTGGTAAACAGCGTGTATTTACGAAGCTCCTAACATCGGATGTGACTGTCTTAACAACTGTCTTGCTTAACAATGGAAATTCTGGTCCTGGTTGTAACTCAAGGACTACAGGTAATCCCCGACTTACAATGGTTCATTTAGTGACCGAAGTTACAACGGCACTGAAAAATGTGACTTAGGGGACTTCCGGTTTGAAGTCACACCGGAGCGGAGCAGCAAGCGGACCTCCGTGAGCTGTTGCCGTGTTTTTGTGATTTACGGAGGCCCACGGGCGAAGCTGATCTCGGAGGGAGCAGTGGCAGAAAGGGGAAACCTCGAGGCATCGGAGGAGAAAGGCAATCTCTCCAGATAGCGAGAGGAAACCCCACAATCCGGTCACAGAAGAAATCGACTCATCGAGCCGATCCAGAGGCGTGACAGAGTGACGAGAAGAGGGAAGCGTTGAGTGAAAAACAGCTGGGACGAGGGGGGAGGAAGCGAAGGAGAGTGGATTTTAAACATGGGAAAGGAAGAGACAGANACACCTCGAGGCATCAGAGGAGAAAGGCAATCTCTCCAGATAGTGAGAGGAAACCCCACAATCCGGTCACAGAAGAAATCGACTCATCGAGCCGATCCGGAGGCGTGACAGAGTGACGAGAAGAGGGAAGCGTTGAGTGAAAAACAGCTGGGACGAGTGGTGAGAAAGCGAAGGAAAGTGGATTTTTAACATCTAAAAGGAAGAGACAGAAGGAGATCCCTTTTTGTGGATTTGTAGATATTAAAGACGACAGAGAGCGGCTCCAGGAATGTAAAAGTGGCAAAGTGAGGAGAGGAATTCCCT
>QLTV01004439.1:140541-151446 GCA_003457575.1 Thermophis baileyi | reverse complement strand
CTATTACTATTACTATTACTATTACTATTACTATTACTATTACTATTACTATTACTATTACTATTACTATTACTATTACTATTACTATTACTATTACTATTACTATTACTATTACTATTACTATTATTATTATTATTACTATTACTATTATTATTATTTTGTATAAGCAAATTGACTCAGACAATACACTGTTCATTAAGCACTTACGTATATCAAAGAAAAAAAGTATAAATAAAAAAAGTGTGTGGAGGGGTGGGATAGATAGGGAGGAGGGGGAGATAACAGGAACCAGGAGTGACAACCAGAGACAACGCAACGACACCGGCATGTGAACGGAATGCGAATGCGCGTCAAAAAAGGGGCCAAACTTTAGAACTGTTCCCAAAACAACTACAGGCAGTCCTGCACTTACAACGGTTCATTTAGTGACCATTCAAAGTTACGACGACGCTGAAAAAAGGTACTTAGGTCTATTTTTGCACTTATGGCCACTGCAGCGTCCCCGTGATCAGAGGCTTGGCAACTGGCATGGACTTATGATGGTTGCAGCATCCCTGGGTCACGTGACTCCCCCTTTTGCGACATTCTGACCAGCAAAGTCAATTTGGGAAGCCAGAGTCGCTTAACGGCCGTGTACCTAACTTATCAACTGCCATGATTCACTTAACAACTGCAGCAAAAAATGTTGTAACCAGAGGTGGGTTCCTCCCGGTTCGGACCGGTTTGCCCGAACTGGTAGCGACCCGCTGGTGACGTCACAGATCCGGTTCGGTCGGTGCCGGTCCGTGGGCGCCATCTTTTTTTTTTTTGAATTTTTTTGAATTTTTTTTTCTTCTGCGCATACGCAGAAGCCGAGTTTCTGGCACTGCGCATGCGTCGCCATCTTGTTTTTGGCTTTTTTTTATTTTTTATTTTTTTATTGTGCATGCGTGCGTGCGCAAAGCGAGCGCGTGCCCATGAGGCGCAGCTATGTGGCGTGGAGAGGAAGCGAACCAGCAGTGAGGTAAGTTAGAACCCACCCCTGGTCGTAACATGGGGTGAAACTCCCTTAACAAATGTCTCGCTTAGCAACAGGAATTTTGGGTGCAATTGCAGTAGTAACACGAGGACTACTTGTCACTTGAACCTTATTGGACACTACATCCCTGGAGGGTTTTTTAAGAAGAGATTGGACAATCCTTTGTCTGAAACGGTATAGGATCTCTTGCTTGAGGAGGGGGCTGGACTAGAAGACCTCCAAGGTCCCTCTCAACTCTATTCTGATTGAATTGAATTGAACTGATAGTTGCGTGTTGATTAAATTTAAGGAGATAATTAAAGTTATGGCGACCCTCAAACATCTTTTCTCTCTTGTTCAATTTAAGCACAACAGAAGTTAGCTCTTCATTATCTATTTTTGTGAAGGACGTCAATTGGGCAACAAACAATAATTTTGTACACACAAACACAAATCATCTGGAATGAAGTCTTTTATACCAAAATCCCATGTTTAGAATTGTTTTGGGCATTTTTTTTGGGTTTTATTTTATTTAATGATTTATTAGCCCTTGGGCCTTATAAAAGTGCAGAGTTCCAGAAACAAATTATTACTAAAATTTGATAAAAGCAATTTAAAATGAAATTGGAATAAAATACGATTTAAAATGAAATTGAATAAAATACGATTTAAAATGAAATTGGAATAAAATACAATTTTAAAAAAATTGGAATAAAATACAATAATTTAAGATACAGATAAAATATGATAAAATTATATTTCGGGGTCACCCCTGCAATCTACCCCAATCAGTCCCACGTCTGCCGATCTCAACCGAACCATTTTGCTTAAGTACTGGGCTGTGTTAAATGTCATTTTCAGATTCTGGCCGCACATAAGGTAAGTGGTTTTGAGATGGGGAGAGATGTTTATGCAAAGGTTTAGGATTTCGGCATAGTCCTGTTTTCACCTGAGGTAAGGTGCAGTATCGGAAAAGCTCTTCGCTCCACATGAAATCTTGCAATTTTGAAACGGTATTCTCGTCGGCTGCAGACTTGGCAAGAGTGATGTCTTTCATGATGGTTATTCCAGGCACTATCACGTCTTTTCTGCATATCTTTACAAACTCCTCTCTGAAAACAGGATTAAAAAAAGAAAAGGGGAAAGCATTTTAAATTGGCATCCAGAACTTCTCTAAAGGCATCCACCTTTGCATTCATTCCGCGTAAGACTTTACATTGGGAATCAAAAAGGAATTATTCTAGAATACTGGTGTTGTGGTCCACCAGCGGCCTGCGGAGCTGGCAGCAGAGTCGGACAGCAAGGAGGCTGGGGAGGAACATGGGCCAGTCCTGGAGTCTGGAGAAGGCTCTGTGTCGGAGGCAGAGATCCAGCCCGGGCCATCTGGGAGGTCTGTGCTGACTCCGGAGCCTCCAGAGGCTGACATCAGCGAGGCAGAGGAACAGGGGGAGCCTGTTCCCAATGCGCGCATGCACAGAGCTGCCAGAAGGCAAGAAGAGTTACGGAGGAAAAGGGCTACTCAGGAGTAAGGCTTGGAGATGATTGGCCCCTCCCATAGGACATAAAAGAGGAGCAAACGGATGTGAGCTGTGCAGGAAGCAACTTGGTTCATTTCTGGTCGGTGTAACTCAGCAGCTCCGTTTTGACTCTGTGCTCCGTTTGGCCTTGCAAAGCTACTTACCAGTTAGGTCTTTGGCAGCATGTCAAGGGAGATAAAGGTGGGTGCCTCAGGTTTCTCCCGAAAGACTGTGGCAGACTTCTGTCGGACTAATTAAAACTGTTTGGGACTTATTACAGCTGGGAATGAACATAATTCACAGCTGTTGAAATAAAAAGAGGTTTTTTGGGACTACGTTTGTGATTTATGCTTTATCAGGAAGCCTAGGTCAGAACAACTGGAGGCTAAATCGTACGATGAACGGTCGAGGGAGCTAAGTATGTCTAGCTATCAAAGAGAAGGACTAGGGGTGACATGACAAGATGTCTTCCAGTACTTGATGGGCTGTCACAAGGAAGAGGGGATTGACTTATTCTCCAAAGCACATGAGGATAGGACAAGAAGCAGAATAACAAAAGTTGGAAGGGACTTTGGAGATCTTCTAGTCCTACCCCCTGCTCAGGCAGGAAACCTACATCATTTCAGACAAAGGGCTGTCCAATCTCTTCTTGAAAACCTCCAGTGATGGAGCACCCACAACTTCTGGAGGCAACTTCCATTCCACTGATGAATTGTTCTCACTGTTTGTAAATTTCTCCTTAGTTCCAGGTTGCTTCTCTCTTTGATTAGTTTCCATCCATTGCTTTTTCTCCTGCCTTCTGGTGTCTTGGAGAATAGGTTGACCCCCTTCTTCTTTATGGCAATGGGTGGAAGCTTGTTAAAGAGAGATGCAACCAGAGGTGGGCGTCACATACTGTAACAACCGTTTCACCCAGCACCGGAAATGTGAGCGTGCGCACGTGCGGCATCAAAAACACGGCAATACGTTTGTTCTTCCAGGAAAATAAGAAAGAAGATGCAAATAGTCAAAATCTATGGGACACGGCAAAAGCTTACATGAGAGGTATTGCAATCGCCTATATGGCAAAAGAATATAAAAAAAAGAAACAGCGGCAGAAAAGTCTAGAGGAGGAATTTGGCAGACTAGAGGAAGAATTACAAAAGGAACCCCAAAGACGTGAGTTGAAACAACAAATGGACTTAATTGAACATAAGTTGAACATCATTGAGAAGGAAGACTTAGCGCAGCAAATAAAATGTAGGAAACAAAATTTCTTCGAAAATGCAAATAAGCCTGGGCGATGGTTAGCCTACAGGTTGAAAAAACAGAAAGACAGAAGGTGGATTAGCAAATTACACAATGAAGTGGGAAATATAACGCACCGAAACGAAGAGGAAAAAAATATAATCTATGAGTTTTACAAGAAACTATACAAGGAGGATGAATGTAAGACTGAAGATAAAGCACTACGATGTTTTCAGAAAGCTGAACTATGTAAAGTCCCAGAAGACATAAGAAACAAAGATATAACAATGTTAGAGTTAGTAGAGGCAATCAAAAGACAAAAAAACAACAAAACACCAGGTCCCGATGGATTGCCAGCAGAAGTATATAAAAACTTACAAGTCTCTCTAGGTCAAACACTAATAGAGGTATTTAATGCAGTTTTAAAAGATGCAAAGATACCGGCTTCGTGGGAAGAAGCAATTATCACATTGATTCCAAAGGAGAACTCTGATTTGACATTCATTAAAAATTATAGGCCCATATCTCTGTTAAATTCGGACTACAAAATATTCATGGCAATAATGGCCGAAAGGCTAAAAAGGTTTTTGGATGAGTTCATCCATCCTGATCAAAATGGTTTCCTGCCAAAAAGGCAAATAAGAAATAACATTAGGACCATATTGGATGTTTTGGAATACTATGAAGTCCATAGTGAGAAGCAAATGGCCTTGATATTTGTAGACGCGCAAAAAGCGTTTGACAATGTTAATTGGGACTTTATGCTGAGCCAGCTAAGATACATGGAATTTGGTGAAAACTTTATAAATATGTTTAAGGCAATTTATTCCAAACAAGAGGCTAGAGTGGTAGTTAACGGTGAAACAACACAAAGTTTTAAAATCCAAAAAGGCACAAGACAAGGGTGCCCACTGTCGCCATTATTGTTCGTATTATCCCTAGAGGTATTGACTAGAATAACCTGGAAACAGAGGTGGGTTCCTCCCGATTCAGACCGGATCGCCCGGACCGGTAGCGATCCACTGGTGACATCACAGTGATGTCACGGATCCGGTTTGGTCGGTGCTGGTCCGTGGGCGCCGCCATCTTTTTTGGGGGGAATTTTTTGGACATTTTTTTGGAATTTTTTTTGGAATTTTTTTCCGGGTTTTTTTTCTTCTGCGCATGCGCAGAAGCCGAGTTTCTGGCACTGCGCATGTGTCGCCATCTTGTTTTTGGCTTTTGGGGGGGGGCAATTTTTTTCTGAATTTTTGTCACTGTGCATGCGCGCACATGCAAAGCGCACACACGCCCACGAGGCGCGGCCACGCGGCGTGGGAGGAAGCGAACCGGCAGCGAGGTAAGTTAGAACCCACCCCCGCCCGGAAACATAAACAAATTAAAGGCTTATATATTAAGAAGGGAATTTTTAAAATACAAGCATTTGCAGATGACCTTGTGTTTATCATAGAAGAGCCACCACAGTCTGGTGTGAGGCTAATGGAAGTACTCGGAGAATATGGCGAAGTAGCTGGCTTGAGGGTAAACAAGGAAAAAACCAAAATGTTAGTTAAAAATATAACCAAAATTCAGGAAAATGATTTGATCGAAAGAATCAACGTTCAGACAGCAAAGAAAGTCAGATACTTAGGAATACAATTAACGGCAAGATGTGTAACATATTGTAACACTTATAATATACTAATTGATCAAATTAAGGCAGATCTGGACAGGTGGAAAAATCTGCAACTCTCCTTTATGGGGAGAATTGCAACAGTTAAAATGAACATTTTACCAAAAATACTTTTTTTATTTCAAAATATACCGATAAAGACTAGAAAAGGATTATTTCGGAAACCTGGACAAAATTGTATCCAAATTTATTTGGCAAGGGAAGAAACCCAGAATTAAATTCAAATTATTACAGGAATCTAAGGAAAAAGGAGGATTCGACCTACCTGACTGGGAAAAATATTACCAAGCGGCAGCACTTACATGGGTAAGAGATTGGATAAGACTAAAAAACAGGAGGCTATTAGCGCTGGAAGGGCACGATATGCAAATAGGGTGGCATGCCGTCCTTTGGGATGGGAAGCACAAGGCTCACCAGTACTTCCAGAGGCATCACATTAGACGGGCTCTATTGGATGTCTGGGTAAAAGTCAAACAACAAAATCACATGGAAATCCCGAACAGGTTATCGACACTGGATATGTTCGCACATCCAAACTTCATTAATCTAAGGAAAGTAGCTACATACAAGGACATACTAAACGAAAGAGGAGAATTAAAATCTAGGAAAGAATTGCATGAGGAAGGAATAGAACTGGAATGGTGGGCATACCTACAAGTTCAGTCTCGATACATGAAAGATAAAAAAGAATGGGGCATAAAGAATTGATGGAATTAGACAAAATTTTATTAGGAACAGATGAGAAAGTGATAAAAAAAATATATCAATACCTACTGGAATATGCAATGGCAGAAGAACAAGTGAAAGAAAACATGCTAGCCTGGGGCAAAAATTTTGGCTATAGTATCGAATTAGATAAATGGCAGGACTTATGGGAGAGGAATAGAAAGTTAATTTATAATTTAAGAAAATTTATACAAGATGTTTTACAGGTGGCATCTTCCACCCACAAGATTAGCTAAAATGAACAAAAATGTATCGCCATTGTGCTGGAAATGCAAGGCAACACCAGGAACTTTCTACCACATGTGGTGGGTGTGTCCGAAAACTAGAGATTTTTGGCATCTGATAAGAAGGTGGCTGGAAGAGATGCTAAACCAAAGCGTAGATTTAAAGCCAGAACTATTCCTATTAGGAATCACAAAAGATAAATATAGCAAAGGAACAATATATTTAATGTTGCATATACTAACGGCAGCAAGATTGGTCTTCACGCAAAATTGGAAAAGCAAAGAGATTCCCCCTGAAGAAGAGATTATAAAGAAGATATTGATTTGTGCAGAAATGGACAGGCTGACTTTAGAACTCAAAGACAAGGGAGAGACAGAATATTACTAAATCTGGAATAAAATGTATCAGTCGTTAGAAGTGAGGAGGAAATGTCGGGACAGAGAAACAGTGATAAGTTGAGAGTTGAAAAATATTATTATAGTATTGTGTGATATGTAGGAATTGTATTTGTATTGAAAGTAATTAATATATATGAAGGGATACATGTGTTTGAAGCTTGATAGATTGTACATATTTAAATATCAGATATGAATGGTATTTGTCGTTAGGTAAAACTTTATGGAAATGTTTGAACCAGAAAAGTCGCACTATGTCCAATGTTTTTAATTGTTTATTCAATAAAAAACTATTTAAAAAACCACGGCAATTCGCTCGCATGCCGTCCACACATGCGTGCAGCGTCAAAAAACACGGCAATTCGCTCGTACGTGCTGAATTGAAGTTGTGGACTTCAAGTCCCAGAATTCTTGGAGTTGTGGACTTTCAAGTCCCAGAATTCTTGGAGTTCTGGACTTCAACTTCCAGAATTCTTGGAGTTGTGGATTTCAACTCCCAGAATTCCCTAGACAGCATGGCCAGCTGAGGAATTCTGGGACTTGAAGTCCACAAGTCTTCAGGTGTGCCACGTTTGGAGAGCCCTGTCTTAGAGCAATTCAAGGTGCTGGTTTGAATAATTTCAGCCACATGGATCAAGGATACCTGTCTTTGTTTTACCTGAAGCGCTCAATATCTTCATCAGCCACCAAATTTTTGATGAGGAGATATCCATTGTCCTCATAGAAATGTCTTTGCTCTAGAGTTAGGACGTCATTATCCAAGGTGTAACTGCGGGAACATGAAATATTGTTTTTTTAAATTGATGTGGAATTAAAACTTGCAGCCTTGGGATACTTTACAAAACCACGCAATAAATACAAGCTCCCCCGAAAGTCTTGAAAACAAGATACATTAAATCCTAAAACAAGATGCTCTTCAGATCAAAATGCTGAAACATAAAACTGATGTCCTAAAGAGGAGAAGGGAAATTATAGAGGTACCGTGTTTCCCCGAAAATAGGACGTCCTGAAAATAAGGCCAAACCTGATTTTTGGGGTGAGCGTAAATATACCGCCCTCCCCCAAAAATAAGCCCTAGTGAAGGGGTGGGCGTGGGCAGCACAGGAGGCAGCCCTTCCCTTCCCCGGTCAGCTAGTGGCAGCTGGGCCCCTTAAACCTGACCCGCGGATCAGCTGAGCTGATCGGGAGCTGTCTCTCCGTTCTCTCTCCCCCCCAGTGTTTTTGGCACTCGCCCGCCTCCCATCCATCCCCCTTGCCTGCAAACCCCCGCCCCACTCGCAAGAGAGCAGCCGCCCAGCACCTCTTGCCACGTAGTGCCCACCCAGCGGACAACCCTCCCTTCGGCTGGGCAGAGTGCCACTCACTGACCGAGCGGTAAGAGGCTGGTCGGGCCAGCCGCCTGCTGCCGAGTCTTCAGGGACCCGGGGCAGAGTCTTCCGGTAGCGGCCGCTCTGGAAGTGTGCGTCCCGCTCTATGGTTCCAGCTCCATGTGGGGCTGCAGCTCCCTTCGCCCTTCACTGCCTCTCTGCCCCGGCTGCCAGAAGACACGGCAGCAGGCAGCTGGCCCGACCGGCCTCTTCTCCGCTTCCAGTGGCTTCTAGCCGGGGTTGACATCTCACGGCCCACCCCACCCCATCCCCTGCACCACCTGCCACACCCAAATTGCATCCCTAAAGGGGGCGGGTGGCTAAGCAAGGGGCAGGAGCCCTGCCATGCCTGGCGAGTGGGGAGAAGAGACGGCAAGGGGAGCCATGTCTCGCTCCACGCGTCTCGCTTCTCCCCCACCCCACCTGCCACCCCCAAATTGCATCCCTAAAGGAGTTTGCGAGGTTTTTTTATTACAACATGCTTCCCTGGACACAATGGTGAGGAACGCGACGGAGCTGGAAAGGTAAGATGTGTGTCTCACGGCCCAACACGTCCCACCCCGACACAATGGCAACAGCAGCCTGGCTGCTTCCCTTCCCCACCAGGTGGGGTGGGGGAGAAGCAAGATGCGTGGAGCGAGACATGGCTCCCTTGCCATCTCTTCTCCTCCCCCTCACCAGGCATGGCAGGGCTCCTGCCACTTGCTTAGCCACCCACCCCCTTTAGGGATGCAATTTGGGGGTGGCAGGTGGGGCAGGGGATGGGGGGGTGCCGCGAGACGTCAACCCCGGCTAGAAGCCGTTGGAAGTGGAGAAGAGGCCGGTCAGGCCAGCTGCCTGCTGCCATGTCTTCCACTTCGCTCGAGAGCCGGAGGGGGGGGAGGGTCAGTGGACACAACACTGAGGAACGCAACGGAGCTACAAGTTCCAGGTAGGACGCGTGTCTTGTGGCCCGCCCCGCCCGACCTGCCACCCCCAAATTGCGCCCCACTGTGAGACGCGCGTCCTACCTGACACTTGTAGCTCCGTCGCGTTCCTCGCCGTTGTGTCCAGGGAAGCACGTTGTAAAAGAAAACTTCTCACAACTCATGGTAAGTTTTCTTTTACAACGTGCTTCCCTGGACACAACGGCGAGGAACGCAATGGAGTTACAAGTGTCATGTAGGAGGTGCGTCTCGTGGCCCAACACGTCCCACCTGCCAGAAATGAGTCTGTGAGACTCATCGCGCCACCACCGCTGCCTCGTGGAGCAGGACTCTGCAAGGCTTGTTGTGCTGTTGCATGCACGAACAGCAGCACTACTGCGAGGTTCGACATACCGGCACAGCGGCAAGCCGCAGGACGCCACCTGTACCAGTATGATGAAGCTCGCGGCAGTCCTGCCGTTCATGTGCAATGGCACAACAAGCCTTGCAGAGTCCTGCTCCATGAGGCGGAGGTGGCGGGCCAGCCACTCGGCTGGCGCAAAGAACAGGGAAGGGAGGAGGCGGGACATCCAGTCACATGCTCGCTGCCTACTGCACCCCCAAAATAAGCCCCCCCCCGATAATAAGGCCAAGGCCATATTTCAGGGGTCAAAAGAAAATAAGACCCTGTCTTATTTTCGGGGAAACACTTTAGTCCTCGACTTACGACCACAATCGAGCCCAGAATTTATGTTGCTAAGTGAGAAATTTGTCAAGTAAAAATTTTGCCCCATTTTACAACTTTTCTTGCCACGTTTGTTAAGTGAATCCCTGCAGTTTTTAAATTAGTCACGGGGTTGTTAAGTGAATCCGGCTTTCCCCATTGACTTTTGTCAGAAGGTCGCAAAAGGGGATCACGTGACCCCGGGACACTGCGACCGTCATAAATACGAGTCAGTTGCCAAGCATCTGAATGTAAATCACGTAAACATGTGGGGATGCTGCAACGGTCGTTAAGTGTGAAAAATGGTCATAAGTCACTTTTTGTCAGTGCCGCTGTAACTTCGAACCATCATTAAATGAACTGTTGCTTCTGGCTTTTGTGTGAATCTTTGGCGGTGTTTTGCAAAGTAAGAAAAATTTTCTCGCTCCGAAGAAGAGAAATCTTGCATGGCATCAGTTTTCTCTTTTGTGTACTTGGTATTGTGCTGTACATGCTTTGTACATGTTACTGGGGCATGAAGTGGCATGTTATTCTCTGAAAATGAGACATATTCATTAAACCCTCCCTCCCTAGTTCAACTCTAAACTACTTACCAACAGAGAGACCAGTTTAAGGTAAGTAATTAACTTTACAAACCAAAATCAAAAACTACTGAACCATACATAAACATACTCTGTAAATACACTCTGTGCACAATTATTAGGCAAGCTGTATTTTGGAGGATTATTTTTATTATTGAACAACTACAGTGCTCTCGATCAATCCAAAATGTTAATAAACCTCAAACCTGAATATTTAAGAAAGTAAAAGTGAGGTTATGGCTTTCTTAGGAGAATATCTATGTTATTGGGCAACTATTAGTGTGCAGAATTATTATGCAACTAAATGAAAAAGGAAAATTTTCCCATCTCACTCATTTATTTTCATCTGTTAAAGTGAGAATAATAAACAAACAACTCAAAATTGACAAATAAACATTTCTGACATTTCAAAATAACAAGCAGTGACCAATATAGCCACCCTTCTTTTCAATAACAGTCATAAGCCTTCCATTCATGGAGTCTGTCAGTTTCGTGATCTGTTGACTATCAACTTTTTGTGCAGCAGCAACCACAGCCTCCCAGACACTGTTCAGAGAGGTGTATTGTTT
>QLTV01004439.1:114969-140415 GCA_003457575.1 Thermophis baileyi | reverse complement strand
AACTAGTTCATCTTTCATAATACGAGCCCATACCAGTACCCCACCTCCACCTTGCTGGCATATGAGTCGAAGTGGAGCTCTGTGCCCGTTACTGATCCAGCTACGGGCACATCCATCCATCTGGTCCGTCAAGAGTCACTCTCATCGCATCAGTCCATAAAACCTTTGAAAAATCTGTCTTCAGATATTTCTTGGCCCAGTCTTGCCATTTCAACTTATGTGTCTTGTTCAGTGGTGATCGGGTTTCAGCCTTCCTTACCTTGGCCATGTCTCTGAGCACTGAGCACCTTGTACTTCTGGGCACTCCAGGTAGGTTGCAGTTCTGAAATATGACAGCACTGGAGGATAATGGGTTCCTTCATGTAGCTTCACGTTTGATTCTTCTCAAATCTTTGGCAGTTAAGGTGCATTCTTTTTTTCTCAACACATTTCTTGCGACCCTGTTGACTATTTGCAACAAAACGTTTGATGGTTCTGTGATCACGCCCCAAAATCTTAGCAATTTCAAGAGTGCTGCATCCCTCTGGAATAATTTTTTTACAATGTTTGACTTTTCAGAGTCAGTTAAATCTCTTTTTTGGCCCATTTTGCCTGAGGAAAAGAAGCTGCCTAATAATTACGCACACCTTGATATAGGGTGTTGATCTCCTTAGGCCACACCCTCCCTCATTACACAAATACACATCACCTGATCTGCTTATCTCCACTAAGCATTCAAGTTTATACAGCTTGCAGGTGGAAAATATGCATACAAAGGATGATATGGTCAAAATACTCACTTGCCTAATAATTGTGCACACAGTGTACATGAAGGAAGCAGAATGAAGCAAACTTTTAAATCTGTGTTTTCATCCGGAAAAAAAAATCAGAGTAAAGTTCTACTTACCGGAACTGCGTTGGGCATGTCACAGGAGCAACCTGGGCTGAAGTTGGAAAAGGTGTCTTGACATCAAATTAAGAAAATTTTAAAAGACTGCTTTGATGGCAGATCCCGTGGGAAACACACGCAGGAATTGCTCTCATAAAGGAGAAAGAAATTAAATATAACATAGTGTCTTCTCATTTAAATTATCCCCCCCTTCCAAGTTATCTTATAGCTGGGACCAGTTTGAAATTTAAAAGCTTGATGGATAAAGAAGCTGCTGAATTTTTTTTTTTTGCTCAAGTGGAATATTTCCTTCCTACATAAGAAAATATAAAATAGAAACATCAGAAGAACAAAACAAACAACCGAGGACGTTTCGTGCACATTAACTTGAATTAGTTGGGGAGCTTAGTTTTAATTAAACATATTTTAGAGCTGGGAGGAGTTGGAAGCTGTTTTTCACCCAGAGCAGAGAAGGTCTTGGTCCCGACCTCCTTGCCCTGGAAGCTGCTCTCTCCCCAGGCTAAACTTCAGAATTGGGGAGCCCCGGTATGGACCCCAACTCCACCCTTTGGCCAACCCAGAAGAAGTTGGCTTGATGCCTCTCCAGGCTGAGATCCAGCTGCCAGAGACAACAATCTAAGTAGGTCAACCCTGTGCTGGGATGATGTAAATCTTCACCCACCGCTTGACTCCAAAGGAAGCCCAGACCAATGGGCTTTGGGGTCCCCCACCAGGAAGGAGCTCAAAAAAAAAATCTTCCTCCAATAGAAGAAAATATTGGTAGCTCAGGTTTGACATGAGGGGTCCTTGGTGCTCTCTGAGCTTGAGGGTTTTCTTGCAGACGTTTCATTACCAAACCATATATTATATTATATATATATTCATTCTATTATATTATCAGTGCTAGAAAAGAATACACACACTGCTCCTAAGACTGATGAAGTTACCTAGTTCGGGTCATGAAACATCTCCAGGAAAACCACCAAGTTCAGGGAGCACCAAGGACCCCACAGTTGTCTTCCTCCTCCATTCCACAACCCCCACTCCTTCTAGTACTGATGACATTCCCTAGTTGGGTCACGAAAGGTCTCCAGGAAAACAACCAAGCTCAGAGAGCACCAAGGGACCCCGCAGTCCTCCTCCTCCTCCTCCTCTCTGCAAACCCCACTCCCTTCCAGCACTGATGATGTAACCTAGTTGCGTCATGAAAGGTCTCCAGAAAAACAACCAAGTTCAGGAGAGCGCCAAGGGACCCCGGAGTCTTCCTCCAACCGGTTGAGCTTTTACCTGACGCTGCCAGCTCCAATTCGCGGGCTTTGCCAGTCCCGGGGCCCAGAAGGTGCAAAGTCCCGGGAAAGGCGACCCAGAGGCCCAGGTGGGCAGGAGAAGGATACCAATCCGGCGTGCGGAACCAGGTGCCGGAGCAAGATCCCCAGCCGGAGGGGCGCGCTGGGTTGCTTCCCCAGGCTCTCCATGGCGAAGCAGCCGGCCGCTTCTGCCGCTCAGCCCCGCCGCTTCGGCTCTCGGATGTAGCCGGGAAGGGGCGGAGAAGGCAAGCAGGCCAACCCAGCTGCTCGGGGGGCGGCGTCGGCGGCCAGGGGCGGCCCCAGAGGCCGGGCGAAGCGCGGCCGCTGCGCCCTTCCCAGCGGGGAAAGGACCGAAGCGAGGTGACTTCGGAGCAAAGGGGCGGGTCGGACGGGCAGCGAGGCTCGGGCACCAAGTCCACGCTTGGCTTTGCCAAAGGGGCAGTTTCCCTGAGCGGAGAATGCGCGTTGCAGAAGGGACTTTGAGAAGAGACTGGTATCTAATGATTGGTGAGGATTGTATTTTATGATCAGGATTGATCGCTTGTTGCTTCTGCACCGGAGACAAATTCCTTGCGTGTGTCCGATCACACTTGGCCAATAAGGATTCTTCTCCTTTCCTTTCCTTTCCTTTCCTTCCCCTTTTTCCTTTCTTTCCCTTCCCTTCCCTCTCTTCTTCTTCCTCCTTCTTTCCTCCCTTATCAGTGTCCTTTCTTCCTTTCCTTTCCTTTCCTTCCCTTCTCTCTTCTTCCTCCTCCTCCCTCCCTCACTTATCAGTGTCCTTTCCTTTCCCTTTCCCTTTCCTCTCCTCTGTTCTCTTCTGTATTCTCTTCTCTTCTCTCCCCTCCTCTCCTCTCCTTCCATTTCATTCTATTCCATATTTTCTATTCTATTCTATTCTATATTCTATTGTATTCTATTCTTCAGCAGGGGGTCCATTCCATTCCATTCCATTCCATTCCATTCTGTTCATTTTCTATTCTATTCAGTTCATTTTCTATTCTATTCTATTCTATTAAAAAGATGAGATTGTAGACGCTCCATTTGATGGCAGCGCTGCACAGCCTTAGAGAGTTAGATATATTGTATCTCTATAACCACCTTTCTCAACCTTGGCAATTTTAATGTCTGTGTCGACTTCAACTCCCAGAAGTCCCCAGCCAGCAGAAGACAAGCAGAGCGCATCTATGAATACCAACTAGCAGTAAAAGACTCTTTAATTGCACAACACACGGACAGGCTTAACCATAGTTTTAGCCGGGAAACTGTGAGCAACCCGAACCAAGCTAAGTCTAGAAAATGATGGAGAATTCCTGGAAACCTGGCATTAGACACAACAGCCGTCAACAGACATACGGAGATAAATAACATCTATATACAATTCAAAAGAGACAACCCGAAAGCCAAAAAGGAAGCAAAAAGATCAAAACACCTTCTCGCCAGCAATCAACACTCAGATGAACAGAGATTAATATAGAGATTTATACTAGACCAACAATCAAGTAGCAAACAATATCCAATCAAGGAGCTACCACCTCAATAAACAACTGCCTAATCAAGGAACAACCAAGAATACTCCCACCAACATTGACAGGACAAGCCACTAGGATATAAGCAGAGTAAACCCCCACTCCCTTCTAGCACTGATGGTGTTACCTAGTTGGGTAATGAAATGTCTGCAAGAAAACCACCAAGCTCAGAGAGTATCAAGGACCTCTCATGTCAACATTCAACATCCAACATTCTCTCCCATGGGTACCATTTTTCAATCTCTGGATTTTTCATGACTTTCCATACTTATTTCACACCTATTTAAACTCCCTTTTTGTGACCGTGCAATCTCTTGATTTGGGGTAGAGTCGGGAGCGATTGGATGGAGCTGAGCATTTGCTGGCCGGATTGTGTGTGAATGCTCCAACACTGGAAGTTTTTAAGAAGAGATTGGACAGCCATTTGTCTGAAATGGTATAAGGGTTTCCTGCCTGAGCAAGGGGTTGGACCAGAAGATGTCTAAGGTCCCTTCCAACTTTGTCCTTCCTTCCTTCCTTCCTTCCTTCCTTCCTTCCTTCCTTCCTTCCTTCCTTCCTTCCTTCCTTCCCTTCCCAAAAAAGGTTTTTAAGAAGAGATTGGACAACCCTTTGTCTGAAATGGTAGAGGGTCTCCTGCTTGAGCAGAGTTGGACTAGAAGACCTCCAAGGTCCCTTCCAAGTCTGTTATTCTATTCTATTCTATTCTATTCACAACTATCTTTTTCATTTAAAAAAGACTATTAATGCCATATCCAAATAACCCTGATTTTCTGTTTTGTTCCAAAATCCATTTTTCATGGTATACCATTAAAGTTTACAGAAGATTCTGACTGCTTAAGCAAAAAATTTATTAGAAAACTTAAAACCACTTCTTACAGATTAAAAAAAACCCAGAATGTTTACTGCATCACGTTAATCAGTATAAAAATGCACATACCACACCTAAACACAGATTTAATAAAAATCACTGTCTAAAGATAATTCTGTTTTTTAACCACCCTTTCATTATTCCTTATTAAGTCCTTTCTCAGGACTATTATCTATGTATTATATAACACAAATTATAATCTGGCAATATTTGTGCCATAACCAACCAGCTAGACTTTAAGATGCTGTTCCCTGCTTGTAACACTGCAATATAAAAGCCACAATTAAAGTAAGACATTAATCAAGAAAATTCACAGAACTTTAAACATTTTCAAACTACTTGCCTTCAAGATATTAGACCCAATTCTACATTCCCATTAGACCTTGCTAGCTAAGAATTGTGGAAGCTGAAATTTAACACATGTAAGCTAGGGAAACTAATTTAGCTCTATGTTTACATGATGATAGGTTGCAATTCTACCAAATTTGTCTTCTAAATGTCAATATGTAAATGAAAATACTTAGACCTTGAAAATGGATTCACTGATTTCAAAGGGTATTTTGGCCCTTACACGAGGTCCAAATATTGAGTTTGATTCAGAATTTGTCCTAACCTCGTGAAGTTTTAAAATTTCAGAAACAGAATTAAATGTTTATTTTAGTGATGTTCTTTCCTTCCAGTTCTAGAGACAAAGTGCTTGTCTCAAGTAGCGTTGTTTTTGCTATCTTTAAAACCCTGTTGAGTTCCTTCTCTAGACTTTGGAAATTTGACCAGTCTTTGCAACTTTTGTTGTTTTTACAAGAAATGTACAAACTACAGAAATATGTAGCTTTCGATCGTTTTCCTCCATAAATAGTATGTTTATGACTCCTTTGTTTAATTGGGTCCCTTGGTTGAGTTTTGGGTCTTTCTTGTGTGAAAAAACAGATCACACTTTAGGTCATATTTATGCGGAAATATTGAACTAATTTAAGCATCTCCGTATACGCTCCTACACAAGGTATTGTTGTTTTTAGGGGTATTTTTAAAAGATGCCCAGAAACATGATGGGAGTGGGTTGTATATACATGTGGGAGATAAAGTAACTACGTATAACAAGGTGTTGTATTTTGCTGTCTCTGCTGCCACGTCTCTAGCAGAATCAAAAAACAAAGAATTACGTTTGGAAGAAAATCCCTCGAAGTATTTTGAGTTCGAGAAGCCCTTCTATAGAATAAATGACGTTTTTATCAAATCAACAAACAAACCATTCAACTACAGATTCTATTATCACTGAATTGGTAATTTATTCCACGGCATTTTCTGTAAAACACAAACATTACACTTTTTTTTTTAATGCTCATTTGAAATGGCTTTCTGAACAATTAAAAAAAAAGATAGTGAAAAAAAATGTGACTTGAAGACTTGTGTACCAAATAATTTTGACAAAATCTGCTCTATATTTTCAACTGCCCACTGTAGAAGAATTTAACCTCTTACCAAACAGGTGTTTGCCATGTGAGATTTGCTAAAATTCATTTGCCACCCAGAAATTTCTTGAGAATATTCATGCCTTTTGCCACCATAGGTGAAGAAAGAAGAGGAACTAGATGAAAAGAGTTAGCAAGCTATATTTGGGGTCATTTTGCATTGAGGGGCCCTTGGTGGTCTCTGAGCTTGGCTGTTTCCTCGCAGCTGCTGATGTAGTTGGGTTGGTGTGCTACGGGGATACCATGCGGCCGTTACAATCGGATGTTTTCAAAATATATCACAGTGTTATCCTTCCCATAGCTTCTGTTGCTTGTACAGGGAGTCCTCGACTTGCGACCACAACTGAGCCCACAATTTGCTAAGTTTGTTGAGTTTTGCCCCACGTTACGACTTCTCTCTCCGCATTTGTTAAGCAAATCACTGCAGTTCTTAAGTCACACGGACGTTAAGTGAATCTGGGCTTCCCCACTGACTTTACTATTAGAAGGTCGCAAAAGGGGATCGCGTGACTCCGGGACACTCGTCGTAAAACGTGAGCCAATTGCCAAGCGTCCGAATGTAAATCACGTGATCACGAGGGATGCTGCAATGGTCGTAAGTGTGGAAAATGGTCGTAAGTTCCTTTTTTCAGTCCAGTTGTAACTTTGGTCACTAAACGAACTTGTTAAGTCGAGGACTTCCTGTACTGGTGATGGGTCGAGTGGTGAGGCACTCTTCGATAAAGTTGTGTGGGTATCCGATTTTGTGGGAGATGTTGATTAGATGATCGCTTTCCTTCTTCCTGATGTTGAGGGTTGTTGCAGAACCCAACAGCGAGAGCAAAGCCCACTTCCTTCTAGCTCTGATGATGTTACCTAGTTGGGTAATGAAACGTCTGCAAGAAAACAGTTGAAGCTTAGACAGCACCAAGGTGCCGCCCCCCCCCCCCGCCCCGGGCCAGTTCAACCCTGAGCTACAAATATTCGCTTCTATTTGCATTGATTTCCTACGTGTAGTAGTAGTACAAGTTTCAATAATTGTGTAATTCTCAAGTGGAGAAATACAGAATAGGAACCGAAATACATAGGAACTTCCATATATATATATTGCTGCTGTTTCTCTAAATATGGCACACGCCCTCACATGTGAAACATTTGTGTTTTAAAATTATATCATCACAATTTAAGGACAAGTTCACAACGTGCAAGAGTGTAATACCAAATTATTGCATACAAAAAAACAAAAAAGGTAAAATCCAACCACCAAAGAACACAAGTAGGTATCTTCACTCAAAAAGGCCTGTTGCATGTATGAGATCTTTCGGAATAACTTCTCTATTTCAGGTTCATTCATTCTTTCAAAACCATAAGCACAAGAAAAGGTTCTTATTGCAAAGATGCCTGTTACAATCTCTTTTTAAAGACATTTTTATATATATAAAACCCAACCAGACTAGAAAATAGGTTTTCAGTAAACGCTTCAGAATCAGAAACATTTACTGTATATGTGCAACTGTTAGCAGGAAGAGGTATTCATATGACCTGTTATCATGATGTTTCAAGTGTCATATTTTACATTATGATACTAGGAATTAAACACTGTATTGCTTTAGATGAAAAACAAACCCTTTTTTAAACTTAGTGGTAGTTAATTTAAAGGTAGCAACCTGATTTAAACGCTTTGTTCTCACTTCCCAGTAGCTTAGGCATAAAAGTTAAAAAGTCATCCACTTGCACAAGAGCAATAAAAAAATTAAATATTTATTCAAATAATAAGCTTAAGTTCAGGCTGCAAAGTTGGCAACGTAGCTTTTAAACACATCACAAAAGCGTGCACAAGAATGTAGGCTGAACAAAAATACTAAGCATCATACTAGACAGCCTGTTTTAAGAAAAGCAAAAAAATATAGTCACTATACAAAATATAAAATGTATTAAACACTACCATCCACAGAACAGGGTTTTTTTTTTAATTGGTTATATTTTTAAAATTATTCGTGTAATTATATAGTGAATTGTAAATGATTATAGAATACCCTCCCCTTCAGCTGGCAATGTTCTGCTGCTCCTCAGCACACCCCATCCCGCTGAAAACTGATTTATGCCGTTTATACCATCAATAAAAAGGAAATGATTATTGGTAATAAAGTAAACATTGTCTGAGCTAACAAAATGACTCCTTCCTTCACACTCTGACGTGCTCTCCGTGTGAAGGCAGCACTTGTGTGTTTCCGTTAACAGACTGTACTACCACACTAAGTCCGAGGCCGTAGATTTTCACAGAGAAGACGACTAAATCGTATAAATGAAAAGACGGAACGTAGGTAGACATGCAACCCTCTTTGCTTCCGGGTTCAGCTCCTTGTGCATCAAAATTTTATTGCCTTTTGGAATTTCATTCAAGGCATCCAAAATTAGAGCTAGTGATAAATATACATATAGCCTCAAAAAAAAAAATTTTTTTTTTTAAAAAGGACACAAACTGCATTTGATACCACGGTGGGCAATGCCTGACGCTACGTGAAAGCACCTTTTAAGAAAAGAGCCCGTGCGGCGAGAGATCAGCGTCTAAAGATTCAAAATGAATCAACAGTATTGGATAACAATATCATTCTCAACTCAGAAGCTGCCTGGAGATAGGAGCATCTTCAGTTCATGTAACAGGAAAAAGGGGGGGGGGGAAAGGCAAGGGGGTTAAATTCACTCGCTCCAACCGACCTAAGGCCACCAGATTTGCAGACACAATGTGTTTCTTCTCTCTTTTTTTTTTTTACACAGTTCTTTAGGCTGTAAAGGAAATAGATCTATTTTTTGTTTTGTTTTTTAAAAAATGAAACAAACAAAAACAAAACAAAACCAAAAAAACCCAAAACACCCCTATTTTGTCTAGGATTAAGAAGCTGCCCCAGGTGTGGGGTTTACGTTCTGAGTGGCTACTTGGGGCGCGACTTCGATGATTCGAGGTTTGTCTATAATCCTGGCAGTGCGGTTTCCCTTTTCTACAATCCCAATAATCCATGCCTGGTGACCTTCGCCGTATTTTGGAGACTTGATCTCAGCGCAGAAACGTGCTGCTTGTTCCCGGGGTAAACAGATAAGGAGGCCTCCTGCAAAAGGAGAAGGGACGGCGTTAGCTCTCGTTCATGGGTCAAATCAAAGTTGCTGCCTGGCTTACTCGGATTTTTAACCGTTATCTACTGATTAAACTTTGCACCAATTGTGATGGTATTCCTAGCAGGATGACCAGATTCTGTAACAGCTTCGCTCCCTAGGCCATCAGTCTGGTAAACTTGCAAGATTCGTTTTTCTCGCTGTGTACCACGTATACATCCGAACTAGACTGTTTGGTTTCTCTGTGTCATATAATATATGTGGGTATTGGCAAATTTTGTATTTATTAATTTATTTAGTCATGTTTATGTAGTGTATATTGGAGGTGGTGACCCTTTGAGAGCTGTATGCAACTTAATTTCATTTTAATGTATGCCGATTAGTGTACATTCAAAGTGACAATGATGTTATTATAACTTCTCTAAGATTGATAGTTCTCACTGTCAGGCAATTTCTCCTTAATTCTGGGTTGGCTTTCTATTCTACTCTATTCTATTCTATTCTGCACTCTATTCTGCACTCTATTCTATTCTACTCTATTCTCTTATTATTATTCTATTCCATTCCATTCCATTCCATTCCATTCCATTCCATTCCATTCCATTCCATGCTTGCAGATGGGGTCCACAGATGAAGCAGCCAGATTCAAGAAGGCTCTTTAATGACTTTCACTTCAACTTTGGAGACAAATTCTGAACGGAATGCCGCAGGGCTTAGTGCGATTCCCAAACTTTTGCTATCAGTGACGTAGATCAGGTCTGCATAAGACTGGGAGAAATGGCTGATATTTGGCAGAAGGCAGGAGATTAACAAAAAATAATCTAGACAGGCCTTTAACAGCGGGATAAAAAAGAATAGGATGGAAGTGAACAGGGAAAAATGTGAAGTGAGCCACTAGGTCAAAGTAGCTGGTAAAAAGGCAAATGCTGTCTTGGGATGGATTAATACAACGAGAAGTCCAAATCATTTACAGTATAATTATTCCATTCTACTTCTCCCTGATCAAACCCTGTTTGCAATTCTAAGTTGGGTTCTGTGCGTAACTGTTTGAATAGCACAGTGACAAATTGGAGAAAATCTTGAGCAAAGCCACTAAATTGAATGGTATGGAATCCAAACCCCATCAGGAAGGTAAGTAGAAAGAATGCCGATGGTATATTTTAATACCAATTCCTCATACAATGTAATACAATTTAAATTTATAATTTAAACATTTAATGGCAATGCCTACTCATCCAGTAAGCACCCAATTCAAAGGAATGTAAACTATCACCATTGATCATTCTGAAGTGTGGACAATCTACTATCACAGCTTTAAATGCAAAGCGATGTTAACACACAGTGTGAAAAAAAAGGCAATAATTAGGAATTTGTTTTGCGTGGCAGAATTTCTGACTTGCACAACATTGCTTGTTCTGTGTCTATAGCCAAGCCCACATCTGTCAAACACAGATTTTTTTCAGCACAGGTTTCCAATATACAGTCTAGTTGTTTGGGGTTATCTGGAGAAACAGCGGCATCCACTGAATATTTACAGGAATCTCTAAGGAACCATATATATATATATTTTTGTAGCAGCGCAATGACCACTGTGTGGCAGGGACATCCTGGGATAGTGTGTTGCACACATTTTCTTTCGTAAGTATTCTATTTGTGACAGGACAAAGGGGCTTGAAGATAGTATCTTCCATTATGAACATTCAGTTGATCTGAAAGGTGACTATTTTTTTTTACACAAGTATTTTTCACGCACTGCAGAACAAGAAATCGGCTTCACTATATAAATTTGATGAATCAATAAATTAACAAGTTAAATTCTAGCACTGGAATAAACAAGAATGGCCAGGAACAAAACTGCTAGGACTTTGATAAGGAAGCACCTGTATTATTCCAGTTGGTAAGAATCACAGCTTGAACTACACACCCCACAAGAGGCATTGGTGGAAGCTCTGACATTTCACTGGCATTCTGGATTACGTATGGTTCATTTTTAGGTACACATTTTTATGTCATCTTCAATTTCAATTGGGCCTGCTACTGAGAAGCTTTTGCAATGAAAACCTGAATTTTTAAAAATCTTTTTTCATCAAACAGATGGCCGAGGAGTCATGTTCAATTTCTTTAATGAGTAATATTATTTTATTTATTATTTATCTATTTTATTATATTATATTATCTATTTTAGTCGCATAGATAGATTGAGGTCTCTGTCTCCTGATTCTTGCTATTGAACCAATATGCCAAGGGAACGAAACCTACATGGCAACAGAACGAGGAGTGTTTTTTTCTTCCTTAGCTGCCTAGACATTTTATTCCTTTCATCTCTGACCCTGTTTAGGAAGCTACAAAGCACGGTTAGGAGGATTGGCATGGCCGTGTATTCTCAAGACCGAATCTGGGAGCAGCTGATATGATTGCTGGATTTCAGTGTGAAGGGAATGGCCACGGGGGCTATCTATTCCAGGCAGACATGTTTTCAGATTCATGTTCTTCTCCAGAGAGGAGTGGATTCCTATTGGAGAGAGATTAAGGGCCAGTGTTGCAGACATCGTTATTAGACCACGCTGGGGAATTCTGGGAGTTGAAGTCCACCCATCTTAAAGTTGCTAAGGTTATAAATATATATATATTTATATTACCTGATGTTTCTGGACAAGTCCCATGCATAAGACCAAACATATTCCCACAAGCTTTGCTAACTGCAGCCATTTTGGCAAGAACGGGGAGGTTGTGGATAACGAAGGACACTTCGTTGCGTTGCTGCTTTGCTAGATTCTGTGCGTGGCCCAGGATTCCGAAGCCTGTGATGTCCGTGGCTGCATGAGCATTGAACGTATGCATGAGCCCTGCAGCTTGAGAGGAGAGAGAGAGAGAGAGAGAGAGAGAGAGAGAGAGAGAGAGAGAGAGAGAGAAACGGTTACGCAACTTCAGAATTCAGCCCATCTCTCAGTATTAAATCAGAGTTTACATTTCCAGCTCCCTTCAAATAAAGTTGAAGAGCTTCAGCGCCTTTCTAGGAGCATGGGGAGGGCGAAAACAGCCTCCCACCCCCCCTCGGAGGCCCTCCGGAGGCCAGAAACGGCCCATTTCAAGTTGGGAAATGGGCCATTTCTGGCCTCCGGAGGACCTCTGGGGGGGGGGGGGAAGGCCATTTTCTCCCGCCCCAGGCTCCTAGAAAGGCTCTGAAGCCTGGGGAGAGCGAAAAATGGATGTGCCATCGCATGCCGGGAGCGGGGGGGTGGGTGTGGGCGTGTCACGTGCGCATGCGCGGTGGGGGATGCATGGAATTATGGGTGTGGCCACGCGCGTGCGTGACCCCCCTGCACACACCCCCTGGCACGCGAACCAAAAAAGGTTCGCCATCACTGGTGTAGGGTCTCCTGCTTGGGCAGGGGGGGGGTTGGACTAGATGACCTACAAGGTCCCTTTGTTAATCTGTCTGTTAAGTTAACTAGAATAAAACTTCTTCAGGAGGAAAAAAAAACATACATTCCTGCATATGGACGATCCATTCCTGATCTCCTTTTGGCAAAATTGTTTAGAAATACCGTCCCATCTCAGAAGATTTATAGATTCAAATATATATATATATATATTTCCAATTGCAGTTAAGAGTGGGATAGCCCTGAATTTTCTGATAATGCATCGTAGAAATGTTTTTTTTTTTTTCCCTTTCCAAATGTTTATTTCCAATTGCAACATGAATAGTTGCATTTTCTTCTTTGGAAAAAATTATGACCATGTCTGATATATATCTATAGTAACAGATAGTATGAGAAAAGTGTGTGTGTGAGTGTGTGTGTGTGTGAGTGTGTGTGTGTGTGTGAGAGAGAGAGAGAGAGAGAGAGAGAGAGAGAGAGAGAGAGAGAGAGAGAGAGAGAGAGAAGGGATAGGGGAGACAGAGAGACAAAGAGAGTGAATGATTGAGTGACCGCCCACACATTTTTCTTGGCAACATTTTTAGAAGTGGCTTGCACTGCTTCTTCCCAAGTTGAAAGAAAGTGGCTGGCCCTAAGACATCCGACAGCATGAAGGCAGGACTAGAACTCATATCCTCCAGGTTTCTGGTCCTGAGGCCTTTACCACTGCATCAATGTGTCTTTCTTCTATAGCTAGAAACATAGTACAGGTAGTCCTGGATTTATGACCACAACTGAGCCCAACATTTCTGTTGCTAAGCGAGATATTTGTTAAGTGAGTTTTGCTTGACTTTGCTTATCAGAAGGTCGCAAAAGGGGATCACGTGACCCTGGGACACTGCGACCGTCATAAATATGAGTTAGTTGCCAAGCATCCGGATTTTGATCACATGACCACGGGGATGCTGCAACGGCCATAAGTGTGAAGAACGGCCCTAAGTCACTTTTTTTCCAGTGCCGTTGTAACTATGAACAGTCACTAAGTGAACTGTTGTAAGTTGAGGACTATCTGTACAACATTCCAGAGAGCCATTTTAACCATGTGACTTTCTAGCAATCTAAACAGATCTTCACCCTGTAGACCGTTTTTCTCCCTGGTCACTGACCGAAACAAACTGGCCACCCATTCCCTTACCTGTTCTGTTGAGTCTTGCCATATTCATCATTGCTTCTTGATAGGCAAGTTCCACGTCTTCTTGTGTCACAACCAACTTGATTTTATTCCATTTTTCTGGCTAAGACACAGAAGGAAAGAGAAAGGCTACATACGGCTATATTGTGGTGTTTTAGTTTTTTTTATAGTTACTTCTTATCCTTTCCTGATAATCTTAGGATGGGATTTGACACTTATTAGCAGCATGCTAGCACGATCTTCTTACTGAATACGCAAGATTTCTTTCTTGGTTGCACACCAATTCAAGCTCATCAATCTACACGGGAATGAATATTTGAACAGCATTAAGTGCCAATTCTCCCAACTTGAAGAAATCCTTCGAAGCCCTTCCTGTTGCATTTTGATTTTCACTACCTGAACAGCCACAATCAGAACATCTCTTTTGTTTATAAACCGATTCTGGTTAACTGCTTTTCCTGTCTGCTGGATGAGGACCAAGGAGAATTAGTAGCATCTGAAACAGAGTTTCAGAATGTATTTTATTTCCAGTTACACAACGAATTTCTAAGGGCAAACTAAGGGAAAACAGGGTTATCTTATTGCTTTCCTACACTTCTTCTTCTTGAATAAATTTTGCTTCAAGTACAATAAAAAGTGTTTTTTCTTCTGAAACAGATCTCTAGATAGTCAATGTACATCCAGAAATTTGTTTTTACAACGACAACTTTCCATACATATATAAAACCATATTCTAAGGTTATCTCCAGATATTTAACAGGTTGGTATTAAACAAATTACATTTAGCCTACTTTGTTCAAAGTTTGGCATAGCTTAGTCACAGATAGGGGCTGCCGCTTTGTCGGATTTATATTTAAAGTGATTTACTTACAATGTCTAACCATTGATGGACAGCTACAGCTACTTGTGTTCCCAATGGTTTGGTTAACACCAGCACATCTCCCGGGACTGCATTATCTGGCCTAGAGGTAATGAACATATATTATTAAAAAGCACATATGCCATCATTATTTTTCAGTAATTATTCCACAAAGTTTATTTAATATTATCCAGAGATCTTATTTAGAATGAATACAACCAAAAAAGGCACTCATTTAGTTACCACAAGTTATCTTAAATGAGTACATTTTTTTTTCATGTATCCACAGATAATCATCAAGGCTTACAAATATATAATGAAGATTATTGGTAGATTTTTATCTGAGGCACATTGAATGGCTAATATGACAATTTTGCCCTAAAGGGAAATTGTTACTAGTTTCAGTGTCTGCTACTTCTATAAAAAAAAAGTGTTCTGGATAAGATTTTTTGCCTTTATTTTAGACACTGAAAATAAGACAGATTTTCAGAGTTCAGATTTTTAACAGCTGGAATCATGAAATGATTTACAGTCACAATGTTTTTCCAACTTGGATGAAATAGACCAGCTACCTACATGGTGCTCATCAGTGAACACATAGAAACTCAATATAACCACAGTACATTGTAGAACTGCTATCACAATGAGTTCTAAAGTTATCACTGAAGCTGCAATGTGATTTTTCGTTTTGTTTTGTTTACAGCATTATTTTAATCCAAACACGGAATACTGCAAATCATAGTTGACTATTTGGCATCCTGTGTGAGCCTGACCAAGTGTAACTTTTTAAACAAGTCATGATTAAACCAACTGTGGCTTTGCAAGATGAAGGCTCTTAATAAATTTGCAAAGCTTCACCAGAAAAACATGCATTGTTATTAATATCCCCAGTCCAGAGCCAAAGGCAAGCATTTAATTTCCTCAAAGTTAACAACACATAAAAGAAACAATTCAGAATTTTAGAAGTAGCTACCTCTTTTAATACTTTCAGCACCTTTTCCTTGGCATAAAATGCTCCAACTTACATTATAAACTCATTAGGCTGACAGACAGTTGTGGCCACTCCTCCTAAAACAATCCAAGGGTTTAATACTGTTTGGCCACCAGTCACTGATGTTCCTGCCTCTTCTGCGGCATCTTTAAATCCTTGGATAATTAGAGGCATGATTTTATCCCTTTCCTTCAGAGAAAAAAAAACCAAAACAAAACAAAACCCAAGTAGGAAAAATCAATTGCCTAGTCAAGCATCTACTGAATACATTAACAGCTTACAAGCCATCCCAAAGGAATTCATATTTCAACAACTGCTAAAGTTGAATCATCCCCTCACACCTGCATATATACATATAGAAATAGTCTACTAACTGAAACTTATACTTCCCTAAAAAGTGAAAAAGAGCTGGATATCAGTAGGTTCCACTCAAAATGCTGGATGAGGCCAGGTCTCACAAATTAAATGAGAACAGTCAAGTTTGGTAAATTCTTCTTTATAGTAAAGCAGTGGCCCCCAACCTTTTGGGTGCAAGGGACCGGTTGCGTGGAGGGTGGTTTTTCCACGGACTCTGTGTGTGTGTGTGTGTGTGTGTGTGTGTGTGTGTGTGGTGTGTGTGTGTGTGTGTGTGTGATTTTGCATGCTGCCTGGATCCTGCACATGTGTGAATGGGGCTTCACTTGCTTGCGCAGCTGGTTCCTGACGGGCTGTGGTGCCAGTGTGTGGCCCAGGGTTGGGTGCCCCTGTAATAAAGTACCTCACTGGGTTTCCAAAACATTCAGCAGAGTTTGGAGAAAGATTCTATTTGGAAATTGCACGGGAATCTGGCAAAAATGTGCAACAACCCTTTTAGTTATTTTATTTCAGCTGGACTGAAAAAATTCTTTGACTTGTTCATACAAGATGTGAAGCTATGAACAAGCAAACCCTATTATAACTTAGAGAGCTAACCAGAGTACAGTTTTAATGATGAGTTATTCTTGGAAAGCTTGTGCAACAAACTTGGTAAAATGCACGGTGGCTTACTGAAGTGTCTGATCCCAACTCCCATTGTGACTTTCTAGCATGTTACTAGAAATGTTAGAAAAAGATGAGATGATCGTCGACTCAATTATTTCAAACTTTCTTGTGCAACTTTCCCCCAAATTCGGTAAGGAATCATGAAAATATCTTTTGGTTTAATTCAGATCTAGAACTTTAAAAAATTCTTATACGTTGTGATGAAATAATAGGCATCAAACACCATGCCAATGTATTTATCAGTTCTGAAATATATACAGTGAATTCTTAAAATTATGAGGGTCTATTTTGCCTTTCATGATTTTGAACTATTTGAATATAATGATCACACCAGAATCTGTATTTTTTAAGTAATTTTTAGAATTTTCAAGGACGGTAATATAAGCAAGAGCAACTAATAATA
Organism: Thermophis baileyi; assembly: GCA_003457575.1. NCBI lineage: Eukaryota > Metazoa > Chordata > Lepidosauria > Squamata > Dipsadidae > Thermophis > Thermophis baileyi. Next base: position 123,463 of record QLTV01004439.1, on the reverse strand, counting down.
AAAAAGCAGAGGTGGACAATTGGCAGATTCAGGATTACAGATGCTTGAAATACCATTTACTTGTATTGTGCAGATTAATGTTAATTTATAGGTACACAGAATAACGTATCAGAATTTCTTATCAACACAATTAAAGGAACTTACTCTGTCTGTCATTTTATTACTGATACCAAGAAGCATCAACATATTGTCACATTCGGTGACTCCCATGGCATAAAGATCACTAAGGACATTGGCACATGCGATGCGTCCCTGGAAAAAAGCAACACAAACAATTGTCATTGAACTATTTTAATGCTTAACCTGCTTCCCAAGCTAACCTTAAAAAGAGACTGGGCGGGACAAAGAAATCTACCAACTGAAATTTGAGGTGGCAGATGGAAGAAGCAAGTGTAATGAATGAAAGAAATTAACAGAATTGTTATTGCTGTTGCATTTAGCTCTGTTGTATACTGAGCAGACTAAGCACAACACCGATTTATTTACTTATTGGGATGCAAAACAGTTTTGACCATTAAACAGAACCAACAAGAAAACCAACAAGCCTTGAAAAACAACATATGTAAAAAAAAATGTTTGTTTTAAACAAAAAAACATACATCACAGGAATGTGCAAAGCATTTAAGTGTAAGGGGACAAAAATTATCTAAATCGCTCTGGAAGCTCCGTCTCTTAGAAAGCTCAGAACGGTTGCTTCAAAGGCTTTCTCAGACAGTGTGTAAGTTCACTGCACATATAACATCTCTCCTGGCAGAGCAAAGCAGCTGTCCAGGGGACACCACCAGAAATGCAAGTGGTTGACATTTAATATCCATTGCAGAACATCCTCTGAACATTTTGCCCAGTCCTATGCTTCACGGGCCTCGTCACAGACCAGATGCCCCAAAATTTTGGCATCAATAAGAGTGATTTGGGATAATCAATAAGAGAGAGAAGTTAAACAGAAATTCTCTGTATATCATCTTCCTCTGGGTAAACTAATAAATTCTGATTTTTTTAATTGTTAAAACCTTTTGCTCTGAGTTTAGATGAATGCAGTAGAATATTACTGAATTCCTTATACAGCGGTGCCTCAGTACACATCGTTAACTGGTTCCAGGAGGTGCGATGAGTACCAGAAACGATGAGTACCAAATAATTTCCCCCCCTGAGGAATAACGTAGTGTGATTCACAAGGCAGCCGACAGCAACAAGTTCTAGCTTGTGCGTTGAGTACCAAACAAACGATGAGTACTGGGGCAAATTTTTCATGTCAAAATGTGTTGGGTACCAAATTTGATGAATTTCAAAGGAGTTGAGTACCAAGGTACCACTGTATAAGGCCATCATTCATTTAGTTAAGAGTAGAAATAATTTAAATGCTCAAACCAAGAACAGTCCCCAGCTGGGGGGGGGGGGGGGAATTTCTTCAAAGGCCTGGTAGTTCCAGACAAAACCGAGAAAGACTACTAAACCAAAGCCAGGTGAAATCGATAGTCTGACATCCATCCCCATTCTTCCAAAGTTCTTATTTGACAAAAAGTAAGCAACATTTTAAGGCATCTTACCATCATATAAGGGTCGTCCACAATGGGATAAATGTAGTCTGTTGTCTGGACCAAAGACAGACCTCCGTGTCTCAAAGGAATAACGCAAGTATCCATGCCAATCCCTGTAATAAAAGTAACTCGCTTTATTTTTCAGAATATTGGCCTGTTCTTGTACAGTGTAGTTGCCTTTCTACTTCTACACATTCCTAGCAGACAGGGTCATCCAAACTGTGCATATCCTAGTGCGACTCTGCAAGCACCGAGTGATACTTCAGTGTTTCTTTTCTCATCGATGCTGCCACATTCTTCAGCGTTGCCTTCCTGAGAAAAAGTGTAACATGCACTGGGCTACATAATGATTATACAGGCAGTCCTCGACTTACGACCACAATTGAGCCCAAAATTTATGTTGCTAAGGGAGAAATTTGTTAAGTGAGTTTTGCTCCGTTTTATGACCTTTCTTGCCACATTTGTTAAGTGAATCCCTGAAGTTGTTAAATTAGTAACACAGTTGTTAAGTGAATCTGGCTTCCCCACTGACTTTCCTTGTGAGAAGGTTGCAAAAGGGGATCACACATGACCCCGGGACACTGCGACCGTCATAAATATGAGCCAGTTGTCAAGCATCGGAATGTAAATCACGTGACTACCGGGATGCTGCAATGGTTGTAAGTGTGAAAAATGGTCACAAGTCACTTTTTTTCCAATGCCATTGTAACTTCGAACGGTCACTAAATGAACTCTTGTTAAGCCAGGGACCACCTGTAAATAGATCTACTCATACAAATGTTCTTTTAAGAGCTTCCGATTTTTCCTCCTGCAGCAACAGCCATACAAATACTTGTTAAATCACCTCACAGCTACATGACTAGGAATACCGTTCTTTCTCTATATTCTACCAGTGAGACTCCAATTTCCTCTTTGCATGATGAATTTAATAGACACAGATTTGTCATGCAAACCTGTTCTATTTTCTGTACTCTAAAAAGTAATATAAAGCACGTTTTGAAATTAATCAAAACATCAGAACCTCCATCAAAACTGCTCCCTTGAAGGAAAATTATATAGTTAGTAAAATAAAATAGATAGATACATGAGTTTTGCCTTAGCTTTCAGATGGAATTCATCTTCCAGTGCCCGAATTTTGATATGACCATATTGCTATTGACATAATTTTGGGCACGGGGTTGTAAGTCTATTTTTTCAGGATCGTCATAACTTTGAACAATTGCTGAATGAATGGTTGTAAGTTGAGAACTACCTGTATCTGGAATGTTAAAATAAAAGCCAATAGATGGTTTTGGTTTTTAATTTTGTTTGCTTTTTCACTTCTGTGTCTCTAAGCCAGATACACCAAAATCAGAAAAACACAAAAATAATTAACATGGACTAAATTCACCATTAGCAGGATATGATAAAAAAGACTCCCATATTAAGATTAGAAATAGAAAAGATGACCATAAAGATAAAAAAATTTACACTAACAGCATTTTCATACATTAAGGCAATAATCTGGCATATAAAAGCTTTTGGTTATAAAATAGAGTGTCAAAAGGTTTTTAAAATGTTGTAGAATCCAAGAGTTTTCATATCACTATTTGAGGCATAACTAAATGAAGCTTCTTTAGGACTGAGCCAGACCACTAATCCTAGAGCAGTTTTGCTGATACCGACTGCCAATGTTCCCCTATGATTTTAGGCAGAAGATTCTTTTACAGAGTGGAACAGAGAGGGTCGAATCTCTGTTGCACTCTTCAATAATGTGCATCAGAGACCCAAGAAATCATTATAACCAGTAAAAGGTATTCTTACCCAATCTTGGCATAACAGCTCCCAAAAACTGTTCATCTTCCTGGAAATGATTTTCTTGTAAAGATTCGAGCAATTTCTGCAAAATGTCCTGAGGCACTTTACAGCCGGTGCCTTTAAGTTCCGTGAATCGGGTTAACCGAAAACTTTTGTCAAGTTCGTAACTCTCTGGATTAAAGGACTCTCGAACAGACATGATTCTCACACTGTTAGTAATGGCAGATTTTCTTCTTCTTTATGAAATAGGTTGGGTTTCCTAGGCTTAAAAAAAAATACAAACATATAGCATAAAAGTTGTCTTTTATGACAGTTGCATATTCTATATAAAAATGTGATCTCCCAACTGTTTTTGTATGGAAAATACATAAAAATTCTTCGTGAAACAGCCTATTAGATTTCATTTTGTCTGCAAAATTGTACAGTGACTATCTAGTGGAGTTAAATCGCCAATGAAACAACTATGATCTTACTATATGTAATTACAAACTGATTTTTGTTCTTAATCTTTGCATTTGTAGTACACTACATATAATTTAGAAATAAAAGGCCATATAAACTCTTTGAAATTCCTTATGAACACCAAAATGCAATGCCTTTTTAAGCAGTAGACATTTTTCTTTTCAGTTAGCCTGTACGCGTTTTGTAGATGTTAATCCATGCCAAACTGTGATGGTTGAGATGAATTGTTGAGACCACTCCAAATATAGACCAAGACACCAATTCAATTTAACTTAGTGCATGAATGTGGAATTATCAGGGGTTGACAGGGAAAAGAGCAATGACGTCAGAGACAAATGAATTATTGATGGTCATATCAGAATAATTCAGAAGTCTTATGAAATTTGTTTGTTAAAACATAAAAACAAAAACAGCTTTAAAGCTAAACAAAGGTTCAAAACTTGGCAAATCTTGTATTTAATTCACACCTGCAGTTGAGGAACCATCCATACATTGTTTTTGTTTAAAATATTCCTGGTAACATTTTGTCTCCATGATAAGGACCACATCTATCATATCATCTTCTCCATTCACACTGAGAATGCCCCATCAATAACATTTGGGTCTTGCCCAAAGTAAGTTTCATCCTTACATATATCCCAGAATTTCAGTCATCTTGTTTCGGTTTTTCATTGCATACTTGGAATTACAAATAATTTGTACAATGATGGCATTTTAGTCCAAGCTTCTGGATTATTTCTTCCAGCAGTTTAAGTGAAATAAAGAATGCCCTGAAGGATGCCAATTATATCAATTTGGGATCTATATAATCTATCAATAGGATTCAATTAATTTGCTACCCTAAATTCAGACAAGACAAGCTGGAATGGATCCAATTTGGAATGAATCCCGGAGAATCAATATTCTTCAAGACTATCTGAAAAATGACTACCAGATGATTCTAGACCTTGATATCAAATAATATAGTGGCTACACCCATATCTTATTACTTGAAACTAGGGCACTGGATATGAACAATTTTGTAAAATATACTGTAACTGTTAAGAGGCCAAACAGGTCTTCAAAACTGGAATGTTGACCCAATGGGCCAGGAGCAAACAATTTGGAAAACTTCAACTATCAGTCATCAAATGGGGGCAGCCATCAACCTGTACATCAAATGGGGGCAGCAAATAAACTTTTCTTGCCACCTTCTTAGTGATAGTGTATGTGCTAACTGCCTCTTCATGATAGTGTATGTGCTAACTGCCTCTTCAGTTTGATTATATTTGTTAGATCACCATTTTATCTCTCTTGCTGGCTAGCCAACTCTGTTATTCTGTTATTCAGGAGAAATGGGGAGGCAAATGTTGGCTTCCCCTTCTTTTCCTAAATTGTTAAAAAAAAGTGGGGGAACGTGATCTATCAGCTACAAACATAGTTGACAGATCATTCACTAAACACCAAAAAAATTGCAAATACTTTAATCCTGCATATTTTAGAGGTAGATTGTAGACCACACAATGCTGCAGATTTCTCCCCCTTAATTTTGATGTTCTATGTTGTGAACTCTGCCAGTGTGTGGATAAAATAAATGTGTACTGCTTTTGGATACTGTTTATTTAATCATTGTTAAGTCTGAATGCTTAAGTTAACAAGTCCCTTTACTGTAGTGAGTTGTAGTAAACTATTTTAAATAATTAATCCCTATTCATCAATTAGAAACCACTATCATCCCCAATACATATATTTTGCTATTAGGGTTATGGTTGTGAAAAGATCATTTGTATGTGAGTTTGGAGAAACAGAGAATACCCAGGGAAAACAATGAACATTAATGGCCAGGTCTGACTGCTTCAGACAGGGCCACAAATAATATCTAACTGGAGCCAGCATCAAGATTGCTATTGATGTCTCTCCTAGATAAAACTGTTCCAGAATGAACGTTACATTGCAGATTAGTTATGGCAATCAATGAGTTACTAGTTTGTGTCAATAACTGCTTAAGTGAACAATCTGTTTCATTCTCCAATCAGAGGGGGAAAACATTTTTCTAGTTTACAGAAAACACAAGATCGTTACTTTCTGGTTTGCTAAAGTAGCTCACATAACTAGGCATTTGTATAAATAAGTGAATAATCAAAATAATTTCCCAATACTTGTGAATTTAATAATCACATACTTTAATTAAATTCTATTAAAACTCCTTCCAATAAATGTCAGAGTTGTAAAATACTTGAAATCCCAATCACAGAAATGTTTAGGAGAAAATGTTACTGAGTTGCACCAGGTAAATTGGTTAAAGGAACACAATCGAAATACTTCAATGAAGAAAGTGATACTTGTAATCAAACTATATTTGGAACTGCTGTATTATTTAAGCTTATATTTTCCTCCAAAAGAATATCCGATCACCATTACTACCTAAAATATTACCGTTCTCTTATTGTTATTAAATAACTAAATAGTTATACATTATTACTGAAGTATATGTTTGATACATTGTGCAACAAGCGATGGATGCCCTACCTGAACACATGCTGCAATTTTAATATATTTCTGAACAGATACATTACATTCAATATGAATTTAAAACAAAGTCAGAGCTTAATACATTTTAAGAGGCCAGTTAAATCAAAAAGAAAATTACATAAAAGTTTACATTCAACTGAGATCATGCCACGGTACAGCTGAAGTTTTAAACATCTCAAGACCAATAAACAGGAGCAATATTTTAACCATTTTCTTCTCTTTCCCAAATGAGGCACCACCATTCCTTTACAAAAAGTGTTTTTCCAGCCAACTGAAGGGTGGAGACACCAGCTCTGAGTTTATATAATACTTTTGGCTAAAATGTACATTAGAGGAACCCAAGCGATGGAGAGAACCCGGCAAACCAGCCTTGTTTTCCAAAAGGCAATGGGATTTTCTTGTTTCTTTTTCCTTGAAAATGTTTTGCTTCTCAACCAAGAAGCTTCTTCAGTTCAGTTCAATTCAGTCAATTGGGATGTCTATGGAGATTCTCAATCATTGTTGTCCCAAAGGTGCTTTTTTTCCAAAAGGCAACTGGATTTTGCTTTTCTTTCTTTGAAAACAGAAGTTTAGAACTGAAGAAGCTTCTAGGATGGAAAGCAAAGCATTTTCCAGGGGAAAAAAACCCAAGGAAGTCCAGTACAGGTAGTCTTCAACTTATGACCACAATTGAGCCCAACATTTCTGTTGCTAAGCGAGACATTTGTTAAGTAAATTTTTCCCCATGTTACCACCTTTCTTGCCACAATTTATAAGTGAATCACTGCAGTTATTGAGTAACACGGTTGTTAAGTGAATCTATAGCACTTAGACTTATATACCGCTTCACAGTGCTTTACAGCCCTCTCTAAGCAGTTTACAGAGTCATCCTATTGCCCCCAACAATCTGGGTCCTCATTTTACCCACCTCGGAAGGATGGAAGGCTGAGTCAACCTTGAGCTGGTGAGATTTGAACCGCCGAACTGCAGCTAGCAGTCAGCTGAAGTAGCCTGCAGTACTGCACTCTAACCACTGCGCCACCTCGGCTCTTTTAATCTGCCTTCCCTGTTGACTTTGCTTGTCAGAAGGTCGAAACAATGGGGATCACGTGACCCTGGGGCATTGCAACCGTCATAAATATGAGTCAGTTGCCAAGTGTTTGAATTTCTATCACGTGACCATGGGGATGCTGCAATGGTTCTGTGAAAAACGATCCCGAGTCCCTTCTTTCACTGCCGTTGTATCTTTGAACGGTCACTAAACAAACTGTTGTAAGTCGAGGACCACCTGCACTTGCCTTCATTCACAAGGAAGTCCAGTTGCCTTTTGGAAAAACCACCACGGGACAACCATGACCTGGATGATTGAGACTCTCTACAGGCATCCCAATTGACTGAATTGAAGAAGCTTCTCGGCTGAGAACATTTTCAAGAAAACCCCCTGAAGAAAGTCAATTTGCCTTTTGGAAGAAAAGCAGAATAGAACAGAAATAGGAATAGAAATATAACAAAAATAGAAAAGAACAGAAAATAGATTAGAATAGAAAATATGGAATTGAATAGGACAGAAAATAGAGGAGAATATTTGGAAGGGGCCTTGTAGGTCATCTAGTCCAACCCCCTGCTCCAGCAGGAGACCTTTGAGACCACGAGGACCTGGAGGACCGAGACTCTCTGTAGACCAGGCAAAGGTGGGTTCTTCTGGTCAGTCCCGATTGCAGCAGCCCAGCCAGTCGCGTTCCCACGGCCGGCTTAATCCGGAGTCGCTCCGAAGCAAGAGCCAGGCTGGAAGTCCTTGCCTGCCTTTTGGGGAAGCGGGAAGGCCGGCCGCCCGGAGCCCAACCGAGGGCGGCAGAAGCCCCTTCCCTCCCTCCCTCCCATCCCACCGGCCTTCCCGCCTTCTTCCTCCCGCCGGATCGTCTTCCCTTCTTTCCTGGCCCGGCCGGGGGAAGGGGCGGAGCTTCGGCCCTCGTTCCTCCCCCTTAAGGGGCGTGGCCGCGGCGGAGAAAGAGCGACGCGAGCCAGGCTAGGCTCGCGCTCCGGGCGTTCCGGGCGCAGTGCGCACGCGCGAGGCCTCCCGCCCGTCGGAGGGAGTGAGGGAAAGAAAAAAAAAAGGAAAGATGTCGGCGGGCGGAAAGATTAACCTCTTCCACTCCGGAGGCGGGCAAGATTTTTTTTTTTTTTTTAATGAGCTCCTTTTTTTGGGG
>QLTV01004439.1:75204-93745 GCA_003457575.1 Thermophis baileyi | reverse complement strand
TCCTTCCTTCCTTCCTTCCTTCCTTCCTTCCTTCCTTCCCTCCGTGCTTCTTCTCACTCACCGGATCCTCTTTTCAACCGTCTCCTGGCCAGCTTGATTTGATCCTGCAGAATTTGGACCCAGTCCCTCGGGCCGGGAAGTTTATCCACGTGGTTTACAGTACAGTATTTTTCTGTGAACACTGCAACGGGGGAAACAAACAAACAAACAAACAAACAAATTGAGGAAGCAAAACCGAACGAGACAGGGAGTCCTCGACTTACGACCACAATTGAGCCCAACGTTGCTTTTGCTAAGCAAGGCGTTTGTTGAGTGAGTTTGGCCCCGTTTTACCGACTTTCCTTGCCGGAGTCGTTAAGCGAATCACTGCAGTTAAGTTAGCAACACGGTTGCTAAGCGAATCCGGCTTCTCCATTGGCTTTGCTGGTCAGAAGGTCGCAAAAGGGTGATTACGTGACCCCAGGACACACTGCGACCGTCATAAATGTGAGTCAGTTGCTAAGCGTCTGAATATAAACCACGTGACAATGGAGATACTGCAATGGTCACAAACGTGAAAAACGATGACAAGTCCCTTTTTTCAGTGCCCTGGTAACTTCAAACGGTCACTAAATGAACTGTTGTCAGTCGATTAGTTATTAGTTTTATTGTTTTATATATGAGGTTTTTATATTCTTGTACGCCGCCTTGAGTGGCCACGTGCGAACAGGCGGCAATATAAATTTCCTAAAATATAAATATAAAGGACTGCTTCCAATGATTCCAAGCAAGCAGCCACAAAACATCTCTCCTAAGACGATGCCCCCGACTCTGCTCTCCCCCACCGCTTCTCACATCCTGTTTCACAGACGTGTAAATCGAGAAGAAGCTCTGGAGGAAGAGGAAGTCATCAGAGGCAGGAGAAGTTTTGAACTTTCGCTTGGAGAAGAAGAGAAACTTTTAAGAAGTCTGGGCTTCGGCCCCCCCCCCCGGCAGCTCAGGGTTGAACTGTGGGGTCCTTGGTGCTCTCTGACCACTTGGGGGTTTTGCGATGGGGGCGAATTTCTGTAGCTTGGGGGGTAGAATGTGGATGGAGGTTCGACCTCCGAGCTTGTGGGTGGGTTCCCAAACGTTTCATTACCAGGCTACGTAACGTCTTCAGTGGAGTTGAGAGGAGGTCAGTGTTGATGTGGTTCTGCTTATAAGGGCTTCGTGTGGTCAGTAGCTCTTGTGATGGGTCAGGTTTGGCTGTGTCAAATGAGAGTCTTGTGATGGGTCAGGTGTGGGTCAGAAGTGAAGGTCTTGTGATGGGGAGGTCGCATCAGGTGAGGGTCTTGTGATGGGTCAGGTGTGGGTTGCAGCAAGTGAGACCCTCACTTCAAGTGAGACCCTCACTTGATGCGACCCACACCTGACCCATCGCAAGATCCTCATCTGATGTGACTTCCCCATCACAAGACCCACTGACCACACGAAGTCCTTATAAGCTGACATTCCCTAAATTCCCCTGAAGATGTTACCTAGCTTGGTAACGAAACATTCGGAAACTAACCCACAAGCTCAGAGAACAAACCCTCCACCCTTGGTGGTTTTCTTGTAGACGTTTCATGACCCAACTAGGTAACTTCATCAGTGCTAGAAGGGAATGGGGTTCGCTGATGAGGTTACCTAGCTGGATCATGAAACGTCTGCAAGAAAGCCACCAAGTCAAGGACCCCACAGTCCTTCTCCTCTCCTTCTCTTCCACTTTGCAAACCCCCCTCCCTTCTAGCACGGATGACGTTCCCTAGTTGGGTCACGAAACATCAGCAAGAAAACCACCAAGCTCAGAGAGCACCAAGGATCCACTTGGAAAAGACATCAGAAAAAAATGAAAAAAGAGAGAATGATGAATGATGTCATTGACCAACAGACCAACAATTCCTTTCTTTGGCTTTCAACATTTTAGGAAGTCAGAGGCCAATATATTTCCTTAATTAAGGAGCATTTCAGAAACAGAGCAAAACATGAGCTACAGCAAACTATCTAACATAGTTGTTTAAATGAGCCTGTTTTTGATCTTTGAGGACCACAACTTAGGTTGTTTAGGCAGGAGTCACATCACACATGTGGATTTAGCCAGGTTTGAGGGTCGTCCCCCCCCCCCCAATTTTTGGAAGGAGGAGGTGGAAAGATATGCAACCATATTTTTTCACAATTGTATCTGGAGGGAACTTTAAGGACACCTTAGAAAATAAGTTTTAGACCAGACCTCCGAAGCTGAGATCTGGCTTAAGGATGTATTTGAGGCAAGGAACAGAGACAAGGAGGGTTAACAGAAACAGCAGAGGATAAAAATATGTGGGGAAAAATCAGTTTGGAAGGCAAGCCAGGTTTGACGTCAAAAACTCCACTCAAGGACAATGCTTTTAATGGCCTTATTAGCCTCCTCTTTGCTGATGAGCTCTCCAGTAGTAAAGCAAGGCTCCTCTCCAGATGCACCACAGGGAAATTGGGAATGAAATGAACTATATCACCAAAAAGCCCCTCTAACTGATTTATCGGACACAACCTGCTCCATCTGGACTCGCGGGAAAGAGCAGTGCAAAGTCTGGGGCCAGACCTTCCGGAAGGCATCTCTGAAGGCCAAGTGGACAACAAAGCCTTCTGGTTCTTAATGAGGTCGAGGGCTGATGGAGCCACCAGAAGAAATAAATGGCTCTACAGTCTCTCGAAGAACAGCTTTCATAAAGTCCACGTGGGTGAATGGAGCCAGGCAGAGCGGAGTCCCACCACGGCATCACCTCCTGCTCCTGTCTAGGAGAGTCCCTGCTGAAGCCAAGAAGACCTTCCTCAGGCCCCATCGCTTGGGTGGCACCATCAAGTCAATGAAAGGAGTCTTCTTCTCAGAATGGTGCCTCCTGGTGCCACTTGAGGGAGGTCGGCAGCTGGGTGGGACTGAAAACTCATTCAGATGCATATTTGAGATATATATGGGGTGTGTGTGTGTAGTCTTTGACTTAGGATCACAGTTGAGCTCAAAGTTTCCATACACACACACACACACACACACACACACAGAGTCTTTGACTTAGGACCACAGTTGAGGTCAAAGTTTCCACTGCTAAGCGAGACGCTCGTGAGGGGAGTTTTGCCACGTTTTACGACCGACCTTGCCGCAGTTGTTAAGTGAATCACCACAGTTGTTAAATTAATAGCTTGGTTGTTAAGTGAATCTGGCTTCCTCACTGACTTAGCTTGTTAGAAAGTTGACCAGGCGATCCTGGTCATAAGTCCATGCCAGTTGCCAAGCGTCTGAATTTTGATCACGTGACCATGGGGACGCTGCAACGGCCGTAAGTCTGAAAAATAGCCCTAAAGCTAAATCACGTTTTTTTCATGATGTTGTAACTTTGAACGATCACTAAATAAATGGTTGTAAATGATTGCAATAGGCTTGTATTTATGACGGTCGCAGCATCCCCGGGATCACATGATCCCCTTTGGGGACCTTCTGACAAGCCAAGTCCATGGGGAAGCCAGATCCACTTAACAACCGTGCTACTAACTTAACGACTGCAGCGATGCGCTTAACCACTGTGGCAAGAAAAGTCGTAAAATGGAGCAAAACTCACATAACAACTGTCTCGCTTAGCTATAAAATTTGGGGCTCAGTTCTGCTGACAGGACTACCTGTGTCTTGTCTCCAGATGCGAAACCGCCCCGTGTTGAGAAGACTTTTGAAAAGGAGCAGTATATAAAAGTAGGGAAATATAAATACCTTTTATTGCACCCACAATATTTTGGTCTAATCCTTTCCGGTTGTCATTGAGCCCCCTTTTCCTTTTGCCATTCGGCAGAGAGTTGGCCAACGTCTTGTCGTCAAAAAACGCACACACCAGTTTTCGAAAGAGGAGACTTCCTGAGCGAGTGTAATTTGCTAAGATAGAGTCCAGTTGTGATTTAGGCATAAAAACGTCAAAACCTTCAGCAAGCTGTACTTCTGGCTATCAGAAAAAAAGGGGGGGAAGGGGAATAACAAGGTAGGATTAGCAACGTCATCATTCTGCGGGCAAAACAAGTTGGCGCAAATACAGGTGTACAGGCGTTGTGCCCTCTTACGCACCGACACAACTATATTAAACTGGCACCAGAAGAGTTTTGATTCATTGGATTGACAGTGTTAACCCTCCATTTAAAATGTGAGTAGGAAATAATACATTCCCTATCAAGTCAACACATTATTATTGGTAATAAATGTTAAGAATCAGGGAAAATCTTGTTAACTCTCAAGACTTTTTTTTTTTGCTATGTATTCAAAATGGACTGTGATTAATATATGTATATGTGTGTGTGTGTGTGTATGTATGTGTGTAGATGGATGGATGGACAGAGAGAGAGAGAGATTAGAGGGATAGACAGATAGATGATTGATAGGTGATAGATAGATGATGGATGGATGGATGGATGGATGGATGGATGGATGGATGGATGGATAGATTGATAGATAGATAGATAGATAGATAGATAGATAGATAGATAGATAGATAGATAGATAGATAGATAGATAGATAGATAGATAGATAGATAGATAGATAGATAGATAGAGATGGATGATGGATATCATAGATGGACAGACAGACAGGTAATAGAGATGATAGATGATGTAGATAGAAGATAGACAACAGAGATATATTATAGATGGATGGATGGATGGATGGATGGATAGATAATAGACAGACAGACAGACAAATTAGAGGGATAGAGAGAGATGATTGATAGGTGAGAGAGAGAGAGAGAGAAAGATGGATGGATGTCATAGATGGACAGACAGACAGGTAATAGAGATAGATGATAGATGATGTAGATAGAAGATAGACAACAGAGATAGATTATGGATGGATGGATGGATGGATGGATGGATGGATGGATGGATGGATGGATAGATAGATAGATAGATAGATAGATAGATAGATAGATAGATAGATAGATGATAGATAGATAGATAGGATGGATGTGTAGATAGATACCATATGTATGTGTGTGCATGTATGTATATGTATTCATTTTCTTTTGAAAGCAGGCACCAGAATTTCATTTTTTAATGTGTCCCAGTGGGTTCACAGAAAAAAGTGACAATAAAGGTTATCTTGTATCTTATATCTTATACGGTATTTTTATATCTTATATATCTTATCTTATCATTCAAGAGGATGATTATCTGCATGCTTATTATGTTTACAGATAATCCTTATCTTACATCCATTCATTTAGTGAGCATTCAAAATTACAACAGCACTGAAAAAAGTGACCTATGTCCGTTTTTCACAATTATGACTGTTGCAGCATCCCCATGGTCATGTGATCAAAATTCAGACGCTTGGCAACTGACTCATAGTTATGACGGTCGCAATGTCCCGGGGTTACGTGACCCCCTTTTGCGACCTTCTGACAAGCTAAGTCAATGTGGAAGCCAGATTCGCTTAAGAACCGTGTGGCTAACTTAACAATTACAGTGATTCGCTTAACAACGGTAGCAAGAAAGATCGTGTAATGGGGCAAAACTTAACAAATGTCTTTCTTAGCAATGGAAATTTTGGGCTCAATTGTGGTCGTAAGTCAAAGATTTCCTGTACCAGGAGTAGTTGACCTTAAGTTACTACAAACCCTACTTAAATGCTAGGATTCGTGATGGCTGGAAGCAGCATGCATTTTGCCGGGGACAGAACAGTTAGCCAATAAATAAACATTCTGCAAGTTTGGAAGTTACAACTTTCCAGAAAAAGTACCATTTGCCCATGAGACACAACCACACACACTTAAATGGAGAGACACTCGCACAAAGCCCTGGATTGTCAACCGTCCCTTTCTCTGTCTATTAATAATCAGCCAATTAACTATCCGAGGCAAACGGCAATTGTAAATTTTTTGCAGATTTGATCTGAGATTAGGCTAGCCACTTCAGCTTCCAACCTGGCAGAACAAAACCAGGATAAAAAAAAGCAGCGTAATTAGTGAATTCCAAGGCAGTATCAGAATTCAGAATAAAATTGGATAATATTCTATAACGAGCACCCATTATCTTCTGTAATGCAGTTTCTAACGACCAGACTATCACATCGCCACAACAATAATCCTGAAAAAAGCAGGACTATCAATCTGTCAAAAATCTTATTTTAGAAAAAGACTGAAATAAGTTTCTTCATCAAGGTTCTGCACAGGGAAGATCAGGCTTCAATTAGAGATCCAATTAAAGTGATCTGCCATTTTCTTTGTGTATGTTTCCTAAATGAATTCGTTTGTATTCCGGTCACATAAAATAAAATGCTGATTTATTCCAGATTCCTTTAGTGGGGCGTTATCTTCCAATTGCAAGCAATCAGTACCCAATTGAGCTTCTCACGTCCGTTCTCCAAGTATGGTTTTACAGTTAAACAGAGTTTGATAACAGAAAATAATCAAGGCAATTGTGTACGTAATTAACACTAATATTTGTTCAACTTTGTTGGGCTAAAATGAGTAAACCGCCAATTAGAATTAACCCTAAGCATTTATAAAATGTTGCAATTGATTAACAGATATTTTCTTTGCCAGTTTGATATATTTGCCTTTCATTGAAACAAACAGAACATATATTTAGAAGGAGAACTGTCCATTGGTTGCCGGACTCAAACTCCCATAAGGCTGAATTCTTGAGATTAAACCAAAACAAACATCATAGCACTTCTGAAATCTTCATTGAGAAACATCCATTTGTGGCCCAAAGTATATTTTTAACACCGTGCTTTAATAAATACCCGATTAAAACTTATTTTTAAAATAACCAAAAAGTCACAAGAGCAAGTCTAGGAAACCAAGATTTTCAATCAGACTTCAATTTTGCATCAATGTGCTTCAAAAAATGGAGCCTGCGTGTTCGAAATTCTGATAAAACCGAAGACCGAAATTAAAATAAAATTCAGACTAAGTCGTAAAACTAAAGGAGAAGTTCCAGGTCCCCTCCTCCTTCCAGACATTTTAATTTTAATTACAGCACTAGCAACACACACAAAAATGCATCAAGTCCTTTACTATGGATTGCGATGCAGATCTTAGGGGTATGAGATACTAATCTGATTACCAGACATAACTGGCCTCCGTGTAAGTGAATTATCAGACTGCTCCTTCTTTTGCATTATTAGTTTACACTTCTCCATAGAAAGGCACTGTATCCTCTACACAATTCCTTTCTTTTATGATCACGGATACCGAATTTAATTAGGTTCTGTGATCTGGGCACACTTAGGAAATTGAAAAATGAAAAAAAAAAGTCCATTGAAGAAATGAACGCTCGGCTTCTTCCTCCACAGTGAACTTTGCCAACCTCATCTCCAACAAAGCTCTGAAACAGTTTTTGGCCTTCCCAGACAATTGTTCGACAAACGTCCGATTCCAAAGAGGAAAAAAAGACCAAATGCCGCTTTTCCAGCTCTCATAGTCCCCTTGCAAAACTATGGCTAGTCCTCCACTTACAAAGTCACCCAGCTGGCTCTCATGGCTAAGGCGGAACTAGAACTCCCTATCTCCTGGTGATGGGCCCAAAGTCACCCAGTGCACACCAATCTCTTCTGGGTGGAAAAATAGATATATACAAGACATATACAGCATATATTTGATTAGCTTTGATGTTCCGTCTGATGGATTAATGAAATGTCCCTTAGGAAAGTAACGTTATTCTAAGAATTGCTAGGAAAATGTAGGACACCAGGGAATTGTCGTGAAGATTATTATTATTATTATTATTTTAATCAACAATGGAAGGTTTTCAATACAGATAGTCCTTGACTTACGACCACAATGGAGCCCAAACTTCCTAAGTGAAACATTCGTCAAGTGAGTTTACCCCATTTCATGACCTTTCTTGCCACCGTTGCTAAGTGAATCACTGCAGTTATTAAATTAGTAACACGGATGTTAAGTGAATCTGGCTTCCCCCTTGACATTTGCTTGTCAGAAGGTCGCAAAAGGGGATCACCTGACCCCGGGACACTGCGACCGTCATAAATATGAATCAATTGCCAAGGGTCTGAATTTTGATCACGTGAGCACGGGGGAGGCTCCTACGGTCGTAAGTGTGAAAAACGGTCGTAAGTCACTTTTTCCAGTGCTGTTGTTACTTTGAACGGTCGCTAAACGGACCGTTGTAAATCGAGGATTGCCTGCAATTGATCGCATCTCGTCCACTTACATCTGAAGACGAAGATTCGAGCACGATGCCGAATCCTGAAACCGGCAGCTCCGTTTTCAAGGCGGATTCGGCCCCTTCCACGCTCAACCTGTCCGAATTTGCAGGTAACTTTCTGTCGTTCTCCACAGCGCCAGGTTTCTGTTTCACAGTAAGGGGTTCAACAGTCTTTGGGGCCGCTTTTTTCTTTTTATTCCTCTTTCTTGAGACTGTGGATTTCTGCAAGGTAGCCAGAGGAACCGGAGGCTGTGGTCGGTTCTGGGCGGCTGCTGAGAAAAAAAAGAGGTTAGAAGCTTGCAAAATTAGTTTATCAGATGACAAATTTTGCTTCCCATCTCTGCATCGTCATTAAACCCTCAAAACTCACCCCCACCCAACGAGTCCCACAGATTCCCCGAAGGAAACAAGGATGGGGATACAGGGAGCGATCTCTGCAAGCATCTCCATGAGTAAAGATGTCGAAAGAACATCTAAAGCGGTGTTTTTCAACCTTGCCGATTTTAAGACCGGTGGACTTCAACTCCCAGAATTCCCCAGCCGGGGGAATTCTGGGAGTTGAAGTCCACAGGTCTTAAAAGTTGCCAAAGTCGGACACCCCTGCTCTAAGTCAAATTGTGCTGAGCTGCTTTGTGACTTGATGCTTGGGATGAACCTGGTCCATAAGGATGTCCAACCTTGGCAACTGTGCCTTCCCCTGGGTGGGGAATTCTGGGAGTTCAACTCAACACATCTTCCAAGTTGCCAAGTGATCTAAGGAAAGCAACATGTCTTCTGTGGAACCAAAGGCAAGCAAAACTGATGAACGGTCAGAATTTGTGGTCGTAAATCGAGGACTGCCAGCGATAAACACACTTGGTCAATAAAAAGCCAAAAAAACAAACACCCCACCCCTACTTTTCTTTAGTAAGCATTTTCTTTGAGGCCCCAAAGGTGCTTTTCCCCCCGAAAAGGCAGCTGGACTTTGTTTTTCCTTGAAGAGTTTTCGCTTCTCGTCCCAGAAGCTTCCTCAGTTCTTCAGTTCAGTTCAGATCAACTCAGAACTGATGAAGCTTCTTGGATGAGAAGCGAAACTTCTTCAAGGAAAAAAAACCAAGAAAGTCCAGCTGACTTTTGGAAAAGCACCTTCGGGACAACTGTGACCTGGATGATGGAGAACCTCCATATACAATTGTTAAAGAAAGTCATGAAGTTGTGTGTTTATGGAGATTCCCCATCATCCAGGCCACAGTTGTCCCAAAGGTGCTTTTTCAAGAGGCGACTGGATTGTCTTGTTTTTCTTTGAAGACGTTTCACTTCTCATCCAAGAAGCTTCTTCAGCTCTGACTGGATGGTTCTTGGATGAGAAGCGAAATGTCTTGGAGAGAGAGAGACAATAGACAGACAGACAGACAGATGAGAGAGAGAGATAGAAAATAGACAGACAGAAGAGAGAGAGAGAGAGGGAGAGACAGACAGACAGACAGAGACAGAGAGACACGGTCTGAGAATATTCCACAAGGTTTGTCTGTTGGTTTGAACGACCGATTGTCCTACCGGCTTGGATCTGCATGATCTTCCTCATAGTCTTCAGCTCCTGAAGAATGGCCTGCAGAGCAGGTTGACAATTGCAAGTGCAACAATTCGATCCAGAAGAGGAGGAGGAGGAGGCATTGGCCGCCGGGATTTCTCCTGAAAAATGAAAGAAATCCACACCGTTAGCCCTCCTTTCCCTACGCAACGTCTCCATGGGCTTCTGGAAAGCCTGGAAGCCAAAACCCTGAAATTAAATCTTTCCAGCGTGACTTTGTGACAGGCCTGGGTTTATTGCCTTCCTCTTCGCAAAGAATTGTGTAAACGCGCATAGGAGACCACAAAAACGGCAACTCTCGTCGAAGCACGCAGCGGGCTGCCTTTGCGTTGTGGAGTGGAGTTCGTGGGGAGCACAACGGAAGTCGCAGCCA
This sequence comes from Thermophis baileyi, assembly GCA_003457575.1. NCBI lineage: Eukaryota > Metazoa > Chordata > Lepidosauria > Squamata > Dipsadidae > Thermophis > Thermophis baileyi. Next base: position 83,623 of record QLTV01004439.1, on the reverse strand, counting down.
CACCTCCTTTACGCGAGCAGCCCTTGCTTGTCTGGCTTTTGAGAATACGATGTAATACAGGTAGTTCTCGAGTTACAATGGCTCGTTTAGCGACCGCTCGAAGTTACAATGGCACTGAGAAAAGGGAATTAGGACCGTTTTTCACACTTACGACCGTTGTCATCAAAATTAGACGCTTGGCAACCGATTCATATTTATGACCCGGTTGCAGCGTCCCAGGGTTACGCGATCCCCTTTTGCGACCATCGGACAAGCAAAGTCAAGGGGGAACCCCGATTCGCTTAACAACGGTCTTACTAACTTATCCACTGCAGTGATCCATTTAACAAACATGGCAAGAGAATTCGTAACATGCGACAAAATTCACTTAACAAATTTCTCACTTAGCAACAGACATTCCTGGCTCCATTGTGGTCATACGTGGAGGACCACCTGTATAAGTCTAAGTGCTCTTGCTATTGCTATGAGGTCCTCATTTAACGACTGCACGGTTCCTGCTTATCCACAGTCGCAACGGCTGTTGCTAAGCGGTGCAGTTATACAACTTTTTACTTAAGAACTGCTTAACTTAGCAACAGAAATTCAAGGTCCCCCTTAGGATTGTAACTCAAAATTATCCGTATTGATCCTCCCTGCTCCTTAATATTCTGATGAGAATATTCTGATGAGGCGGCCACGTTTGCACAAAGCCAAATATGCTGAAATTAATTTTTTCTGCGGCAAATATAATGCATTCCTAATGAGGGTGTGAAGCTCCAAACACCCCCAAAGAAGAAAAATAAATAAATGAAACGTTCGTTTTCCCAGTGGGACACGGGAGAATTACATTCCCATTCCCATTAGCATCGGCAGAAATTACTTATGTAAATCTCCTTTATGTACAATAAATAGGAAAAAAAAATAAGGAAAGAAAACTGCTAATATTTTAAATCAAAAGCAGGGCTCGGTTAACATCATACATATTTATGAACTTTAAAAAAAATAAATCTTTTTTTGGAAGAAGATTAGAGCAGGCCGCATTACATCAACTTCACGTTATTGTGGTATCTAGTTTATCATTTATGACAATGAAAATAATGCTTGACTTACAACGATTTGTTTAGTGACCGAAGTTACAACGGCATTGAAAAAAGGACCATTTTTCACACTTACGACCGTTGCACTATCCCCATGGCCACGTGATCAAAATTCAGACGCTTGGCAACTGACTCATATTTATGATGGTTGCAGCGTCCCGGGGTCATGCGATCCCCTTTTGCAATCTGACCAGCAAAGTCAACGGGGAAACCAGATTCATTTAACAACCGTGTGACTAACAACTTCAGTGATTCACTTAACGACCGTGTTACAAACTTCATGGCAGTGATTCATTCAACGATTCTGGCCAGAGAAGTCATAAAATGAGGCAAAACTCAACAACAGTCTCGTTTAGCAACATAAACGTTGGTCTCAATTGGGGTCGTACGTTGAGGTTCACCTGTATATTAAGTTCTTTTAAAGGCACCGATACATGCAATTAGATATTTAATTCAAGAAGCAAGGACAGTAAGGCCTCTCTCTCGTCATAAAGAGAAACCAATATAAACTGGACTCCATCCTGGCCCTTCAAGTGGCGTCTGCCAGGATGGAGATTGTGAAATTCAAAGTGGCAGCTGCGACTTTGCAAAGTTGGAAAAACTTTTTAATAGCAATAGCAATAGCACTTAGACTTATATACCGCTTTACAGTGCTTTACAGCACTCTCTAAGCGGTTCACAGAGTCAGCATATTGCCCCCAACAATCTGGGTCCTCATTTTACCCACCTCGGAAGGACGGAAGGCTGAGTCAACCTTGAGCCGGTGAGATTTGAACCGCTGAACTGCTGAACAGTCAGCTGAAGTAGCCTGCAGTACTGCACTCTAACCACTGCGCCACCTCGGCTCTTACTTACTTACTTACTAATGTTCAGAGAAGGACCCACTTGCATCATCCGAGCCATCGTCTCCAGCTTTTCAATGCACCATGATGAGGTTCATACAAGCCCCTGGAGCATCCCATAATATTCCCTCTATCTTTGATCCTCATAGGTTGTTTCAGTCAACAAGTCAGCTATCATCATCATCTTCTTTTAACGACCCCATAATCCCTTGCGGGGTGGAGTCTGGGCCAATGAATGGAGCTATCAGAATGTTAACTGGCCGGATGCCCTTCCTGTCGCCAATGCGGAGTTTTGTTCGGCAGACAGATTCTCAGTGTGCCCAGAGAGAGAAATATCTGCCTCTACCTAGGATCAAACTCACAGCCTCCTGATTGTGAGGCGAGAGCTCCACCTCTAGGCCACCGCACTACTCCCAGTCAACAAGTCAGCTATGTGGCTACCATAATTTTAATTTTTCTTAGATGTTGATTTTTATTAATTGAGAATCATTTTTCACACTGATGACCGTTGCAGCATTCCAGTTGTCACGTGATCAAAATTCAGATTTCTGGGCAACTGACTCATACGTATGACCGTTTCAGTGTCCCGGGGGTCACGTGATCTCCTTTTGCGACCTCCTGACGAGCAAAGTCAACGAGGAAGCCGGATTCACTTAACGACTGGGCGACTAACTTATCAACTGCAGTGATTCACTTCACAACCGTGGCGAGCGAGGTCGTAAAATGGGGGCCCTTGACCCTAACCCTAACCCTTAACTGCAGAAATGTTGGGCTCAATTTTTGGTCGTAATTCGAGGACTACCTGTCACGTAAGGGAAAAAAAGCTTGGGAGTTTTCATATTACCAACTCCGGACCAAGGATTTCGTCTTCCTTTGTGACCCAGGAACTCGGCATAATGAAAAATCCGATCAACCGTGGTTTACAGGTAGAAAAATTAGATCTATATCGTACCGTTTGCGCCCACGGTTCTGGCCTGGTTCTGGAAGGAGGTTTTGGAGCGGGTGCCGTATTGTCCTGAATAGTGTCCGGCCTGGGGAGACAATTCGTTCCAGGCGCCGCTCGGCAATGGCTGGAGGTGTCCAGGGGTGTCCGCGGGAGGGTTCAGGCGCGGAGTCCAGGCCAGCTCTAACTCTGGGACTTCTTCTTCCTTCACCTTTTCTCCTTCTTTCCCGACTCGCTGATAGATCCGTCCCGTGCTGTCGTTCAGCAATCTTCTCATCCCCGTGATCTGTTTTTTAATCTCCCGGCTTTCATCGCCTAGAATCAAACAAAAAAGATGACTGTAAATCGGGGAATATTCTAACATTGCTCTGCAGGCAGTCCTCGGCCTACAGCAGTTCCCTTAGTGACCGTTAGAAGTTACTACATCACGGGAAAAAGGGACTGATGAGCATTTTTCACACTTACAATCGTCGCAGCATCCCCGTGGTCACGTGGTTTACATTCAGAATGATGCTTAAAGAGCCGAGGTGGCGCAGTGGTTAGAGTGCAGCACTGCAGGCTACTTCAGCTGACTGCTAGCTGCAGTTCGGCGGTTCAAATCTCACCGGCTCAAGGTTGACTCAGCCTTCCATCCTTCCGAGGTGGGTAAAATGAGGACCCAGATTGTTGGGGGCAATAAGCTGACTCTGTAAACCGCTTAGAGAGGGCTGTAAAGCACTGTAAAGCGGTATATAAGGCTAAGCGCTATTGCTATTGCTATTGCTTGACAACCGACTCACATTTATGACGGTCGCAGTGTCCCGGGGGTCGCGTGATCCCCTTTTGCGACCTTCTGACAAGCAAAGTCAACGGGGAAGCCCAATTCACTTAACAACCGGGTTACTAATTTACCAGCTACAATGTCTCACTTAACAACTGTGGCAAGAAAGGTCGTAAAATGGGCCAAAACTCATTTAACAAATGTCTCACTTAGCCACATAAATTTGGGGCTCAATTGTGGTTGTAAGTTGAGAACTTCCTGTGTTTAATACATCTCAAATGGCTTTTTTTTTTTTACTCTATCCCATAGAAAAAGGGTTTTATATACATATGAAGGTAGTCGTCGACGTACAACCGCAAAGGAGCCTGGAATTTCAATGGTAAGTCATTGGGGTCATAAGTCGAGGCGTTAGGAGGCCAGACTCAATTTCGCAACCGTTTTTACAACGGTCGTAAAGTGGGTCACCGGTCGTAAAGCGAATCAACCATCATAAACACCTGCCAGTTGCCAAGCATTCAGATTTTGATCACATGACCATGGGGATGCTACAAAGGTCGTAAGTGTGAAAAATGGTCGTAAGTCACTTTTTTCAGTGCCGTTGTAACTTCAAACAGTCATTAAATAAACTGTTGTTAGCTGAGGATTACCTGTACGCCACTGTACACACCAGTAAGAATGTCCTTCACTTATGACCAGTCACCGTTAGTGACCATTTGAAATGGTACTTATGACCCAGATTAGAGATTCTGACGGCCAATCCCTCGCAGTCACGTGGTCACATTTTGCGCCCTTCGCCACTGGCCCACATTTACACCGGTTTGCAGCATCCGGCGGTCAATTGGTCAAGTCGTTTACGCCAAGGTGGCTGTTTATTCCTGCTTTCTGGCAAAAAACACCCATTGTAGACAAGGGCTTTGCTTAACGACGGTCTTAAAACTGGATCAGTCGTGTGACAAGCCACTTAACAACCAGCACAATTTACGGTTGTAATTCTGGGCTGAATTATGGTTGTAAATCAAGGACTCTCTGAATGCAAATTTGAAAGCCCTTCCCTGCAATTTATTCTCTGCAGTATTTCCAGCTGTCAAGAAAACCAGATTCATTTCTGGAAAAACAGAAGCCCGTTCTTGTTACAAGAACTGACAGAGATCTCTCTGTGCTTGTATTCTACTTAAAATTAAGAAAATATGGGTATTATTTTGCAGAAGACTCAGCAGTAACTGGATAGGTAGCAGGGGTGGTACATCAAATGAGGAGGTAAAGCAAATTTAATAGGGGGAAAAAGAAAACCACATTTTATTTAATGTCTAGAACACAGCATCCGTCCAAGGCCTTTGATGCATTAATGTATAAAAAGGGGCGGCGGGGCAGGTGGGGGGAAAGCAAGTTACAAAATGGCCCATTTAAAAACAATTATGTCTCCGGCCTCATTTAAGTATTAATTTTATTTATGATCATACTTATTTCATTCTGCGTCTCGGCATGTTTGCAGCCGAGGGTTGCTGTTTTGCCTGCTGGGGCATGGAAATACATTTCATTAGCGGGACGCAAACTCACGGGCAAAAAACCATCAAGCATTTTAAGCATGAGCGAAAATGGATATTGAAAACCAACCGCCGTCGTACAAGATGGATTTCCCCCACCAAAATCTCTCGTACATAAAATGATATCTCCTCAATCTGATCGACTATTTTAATACCTTTTTTAGTCCGGTGGCCGCCTCTTGGACCCAAATACAGGATAGTCCTTGACTTAAGACCACAATTGAGCCTAGCATTTGTGTCACTGAGCGGGTTTTGCCCCATTTAATGACTTTTCTTGCCACGTTTGTTAAGTGAATCACTGCAGTTGTTAAATGAGTAACCCGGTTGTTAAGTGAATCTGGTTTCCCCCTTGACTTTGCTGCTCAGAAGGTCGCAAAAGCAGATCACGTGATCCCCGGGGATGCTACAAACCGTTGTAAATACGAGTCAGTTGCCAAACATCTGAATTTGGCTCACGTGACCTCGGGGATGTTGCAACGGTCATAAGTGTGAAAATCAGCCATAAGTTACTTTTTTCAGTGGCGTTGTAACTTTGAACAGTCCCTAAATGAACTGTCGTTAAGTGGAGGACTTCCTTCAATATTTTGCAAAGATACAAGCAAGAAGAACAAAAGTAAAAGGCTGCTGTTATCCAGATAAACCCTTTTTTTTTTTTTTTAACCAGGGCAGGAACAAAAATATTTCCTCCTGACCTGATTATTCTGCCTCCGTTATCTATTTTTTTTCTTTGACCCCAATCTCACGGCGGACAGGAGCTTTTAAATTAAGAATGGCAAGAATATTTTTTGGAGGAGGTGTGTGTGTGTGTGTGTGTGTGTGTGTGTGTGTGTGGAATTGGCACGTGAGACAGTCATAAAGTTCACACCCATCCAAGTACAGGCCGTTCCCGACTTACAACAGTTCGTTTAGTGACCAAAGTTACAACAGCGCTGAAAAAAGCGACCCAGGGCCGTTTTTCAGACTTACGACCGCTGCAGCATCCCCGTGGTCAAAATTCAGACCAGCTTGGCAACTGACTCACCTTTATGACGGTCGCAGAGTCCTGGGGTGAGATGATCCCCTTTTGACTCATGATTCATTTAACAGCCTTGTTACCAATTTAACAATTGCGGCAATCCACTTAACAACTGCGGCAAGAAAGGTCGTAAAATGAGGCAAACTCACTTGAGAAATGTCCCTTCCCTTGGCAAGGGAAATGTGGAGCTCAATGGTGGCCGTACGTCAAGCACCCCCTGTTCCAAACAGGGCCATGAAGCTTCCAAGACCTGTGGTTGGAGTAGGGCTGTTTGCTGAGCCCTTAAGGTACTTCTGCTCTGGGTTATTATGTCACCAGGAAAGGGGGATTCAGCCCCATTCTTGACCCCCCCCCCCAAGAGACACACGGAGAATCTGGTGGTTGTTTTTTTTTCCTCCCATAACTTCCAGCTGGATCCAGCCCGTCTTCAAAATTCGTCTTTCTTTTCTGCACCTCAACACTGCTGCTCCCTGTATTAAAAGCGATTCCCGGATTAGACAACCTGAACGCAAAAAAGGCTCGGCTGAGTTGAAAAAAACCCACCCCACCCCATCAGTTGTGTTAGTGTCAGCACAAAAGCCAATATTTGCCTGGCTCAGCCTGAGGAGCGAAGACGGCAAATTCACCGGAATTGCTAAGCCGCCTAGAGAAACACGAGAAGGATATATATCGAGTTAGACAAATCCGACTTCCTCTTTCGTTTTCATTCATGTTGTCTTTGCGCTCAGACTGCATTCATCTTCCCTCTGACAAATCGGCCAGCGCTAGACACATAGACATAACAACTCTACATGTTCAACAAACCCAAAGGGGAACAAAAAGAGCACAACACTTCCCCACCAGCAATCAACACCCAGATGAGCATGGATGAACACCAAGATTAGCATCAGACCAACGATCAAGAAGTAAATAATATCCCAATCAAGGAAGTGCCAAACAAACTAACAACAAACAACAACTCATTCAAAGAACCACCAAAACATTTCCATCAACACTGACAGGGCAAGCCACTAGTATATAAATTGAGAGTAAAGCCCATTCCTTAATAGCACTGATGATGTTACCTAGTTGGGTCATGAAACGTCTGTAAGAAAGCAACCAAGCTCAGAGAGCACCAAGGACCCTTCATTTCAACCCTGAGCTACAAATATTCTCTTTTATCGTCACCTTATTTTTCTTCTGCTCCAAACGGATCAACCAAGGCCCCGGCAGTTCCCCAAAATACAAAAAAAAAAAAAGAAGTTGAATAACAATTGTGCCTAACACTCAAGCCAACTGCCAAAAGTTGATCACAGCATCAACAAAACCAGCAGTCTTTTGGATCAAAACTGTTTCAGACTTTGGAATAGAAAACCCTCAATTTCTGAGGGCAGGACAAGAAGTAATGGGTGGAGGCTTGTTAATGAGAGATCCAGCCTAAAAGTAAGGAGACATTGTCTGATAGTAAAAACAACAAATCAATGGAACAACTTGCCTCCAGAAGTTGTGGGTGCTCCATCCACACTGGAGGTTTTCAAAAAGAGACTGCACAGCCATTTGAGTGGGATGGTATGAAGCTCCTGCCTTGAGCAGGGGTTGGACTAGAAGATCTCCAAGGTCCCTTCCAGCTCTTTCTGTTATTTTGTATTGTCTATCGTTCAGCTAGGGTTTATATTCATAAATAGGTACCTCCTGGGGCAGAACAAAGGTAAGCTTTAGAGCTTGCGTACTTAAGACTAGCACCACAAAGTTTTAATGATTTATGCAAATCTGATGTACAATGAAATATGTGTGCCTGGGAAATAAAAGATGTGAACTGTTGTTTGGATGGTGGACACTGATTTATTCCAAATATAACAAATAAATAAGGAAAATCTACACCAAACATTAAGTTAGAACGTAGCACCTATAATGCAGGCAGACCGGCATTGCTTTGACGAGTAGGACAATTTTTTCCTGTCACTACCACTGCTGTTTATTGCATTCAGAATTCAGAATGGAATAGAGCTGGAAGGGACCATGGAGGTCTTCTAGTCCGGCCCCTTGCTCAAGCAGGAGACCCTAGACCATTTCAGAGAACTGGCTGTCCAATCTCTTCTTAAAAGCCTCCAGTGATGGAGAAGGAAGGAAGGAAGGAAGGAAGGGGGGGAGGGAGGGAGGGAGGGAGGGAGGGAGGGAGGAAGGAAGGAAGGAAGGAAGGAAGGAAGGAAGGAAGGAAGGAAGGAAGGAAGGAAGGAAGGAAGGAAGGAAGGAAAACAAC
>QLTV01004439.1:7818-24243 GCA_003457575.1 Thermophis baileyi | reverse complement strand
TTAAAAACCTCCAGTGTTGGAGCACCCACAACTTCTGGAGGCAAGCTGTTTCATTGGTTAATTGTCCTCCCTGTTAGGAACTTTCTCCTTAATAATAATAATGTAACAATAATAATCAGAATAGAGCTGGAAGGGAGATTGGAGGTCTTCTAGTCCAGCCCCCTGCTCAAGCAGGAGACCCTATACCATTTCAGACAAATAGTTGTCCAATCTCTTCTTGAAAACTTCCAGTGTTGGAGCATTCACAACTTCTGGAGGCAAGTTGTTCCACTGATTAATTGTTCTAACTGTCAGGAAATTTCTCCTTAGTTCTAGGTTGCTTCTCTCCTTGGTTAGTTTCCACCCGTTGTTTCTTGTCCTGCCTTCAGATGTAGAGGGGAATTGTCAAAAAGGCACTTTGTGTCTAATAATTGAATCGATGGGTACTCCAACTCATGAATAATACATTGATTTTTGCATGGCTTGTAGGTTGAAAATAACTTTATCCCTTTGCAGAGCATGGAACGGCAGTTTATGGGAAGCGTAGATTGCAAAATCTCAGCCGAATCTCCAGTTGCCATAAATTGGGTGTTCGCTGCAGCTCAACCAACAAGTGTTCCATTGTTAAAACCACTTTCCTTCTTGGCTTATGGCCACTAGCCTTGACTCAACTCTCTGCTTACACCCTCCAAAACCCTGCTCCCATGAATAAAGGTTTCTAGCTTGCATTGTGGCCCTGCCCACAGCGGCCTAATAGGTTAAAGCAAAACTCACAAGTCATTGAAAGAACAACAGAATCGGAAGGGACCTTGGAGGTCGTCTAGTCCAACCCCCAACACAAGCAGGAAACCCTCTACCATTTCAGACAGACTGTTGTCCAATCTCTTCTTACAAACCTCCGGTGTTGGAGCACCCACAACTTCTGGAGGCAAGATGGCACATCCCTTGTTTAGGTCCTTCTTAGGTCAGTGTTTTTCAACCTTGGGCCACTTGAAGAAGTGTGGACTTCAACTCCCAGAATTCCCCAGCCAGCAAGGTTGAAAAACATTGTCCTAGATTTACATGACCATGAATTAGATTCCAACCTGCATACATAGAAACATGAAAACTAGTTTCAAAAACTTAACTTAAAAATTCAATGTGACTTGTGCAAGACTCAGTATTAAAAACAGTGTACAAAATAAATTCCCCCGCCCCCGACTTGACTCTTGGAAGCCTCCTGGATATGTCCATATCAGTTTTGGGGGCCAGGAATATGGAAGTGGTTTTTCATGGCTCTAGGACTGAGTGGGTTCACTTCTGCTCGTTTTTCCGTTTCAGACAAAATTGGCTAAAATAGACGATCAGGTAGGTCGAAGGGCTTCCAAAAAAAGCTGCACACGGGGGTCAGATTTTTTTTTTTCATCTTGAAAATGCTTTAATAAGGAAGTGTTGACACCACCGTTTTTGCAAAATGTAAAGAGAACTATACAAATTCTTAAAATACAAAAAGAATAAATTAAAAGCGGATTTAAAAAAAAACAAAAACCAAATTTCTGCAACTCTACAGGGTATCTCGTTTTTCTTGATCACCGCTGCACAGGAGTCCAAATCATTTTACATGCTTTACAGTCGATTTCAGAAGAGTTCTGTCTTTTTTTCTTTTTAAAAAAATGTGGAACTAGAATCGATCTTATATATATATCTATATCTATATATATAAAAGATATAAAGAAGGGAGCTCATATGCATATCCATATATATATGTATGTATGTATGTATGTATGTATGTATGTATGTATGTATGATGTATGTATGTATGTATTTATGTATGTATGTATGTATGGGTTCCTTTCTTTATATCTAACTAAGCAGTATAACTGGTCATCATGATAGCACCTAAATGAGTCTGCTGTATCCAAAACTAATATTGAGTTGAAAAACAAAACCAACTTCCTTCCCCCCCCCCTCTCTTTCCAGCATTTTCAACACCCAACTGCATATAATATCGTTTAAAAAATAAACCCTGGCCACCATTTGACATGGTGCGAATGCATATACAAAGCGGGAGAAGGGAGGGAAGGTTTTACACACAGACTAAAAGCATTTTCAAACCTAGTAGGACCCTTTCTTCTTCCTCCTCTATATAAAAGCAGAATTCAAGGGTGGGTAGGGGGCTAATTGGGGCCATACAGTAGCCGTGAAGACCCCCTTCGTGTTCTATTCCCATCTCCCGATTAACGTTCTTATGTACATCATTTTCCCTTTTTTTTTTTCCCGTAGAACTGAATCGAGTTTAAACAGTAAAACCTGTTTTACTTAACTTCTGTCTTTACTGGCTCACAAGTGCCTTGATCGAAAGAAATAAAAATACATTGGAAATCACCCCGTTTTTCTCCCCACAGCAAACAACGCACTCAGGACCATTTGCAAACTAGCTGAAGGATGTTGAGTTGTTGTTGTTTTTTGTTTTTTTGAATTAACTTTGCAGCCAGGGTTAGGGGTTGTGTAGGTTGTAAGGTTTGTTTTGTCTTTCTGCTCAGTCACACACCAAAAAAATCTCACATTATAGACTAGATCTAGAAGGTGCGATTTGTGGTCCAGAGTTGAATTTTTGGCTGTGAACCAACATTGTTGAAGTGATGGGTTACATTGGATACCATCAACTTACTAACTGGGGTGAGTTTGCTTGCTGGGTTCCTTCCCAAGAACTTGGCAATACTGTAGTCATCCGAAAACTCCCTGAAACTCTGGTTTATTCCTTTCCCATTTGACCCTGGTCATCTGCCAGCATTCTGGCTTATCATTTGGCATACAAATTAAAAATAATAAGAATAAGAATACATCAAGATTTCTAGCTGCTGATTGAACTGAAAAGTCAGGTTGTTTTTTTTAAACCATGAAGTGGTATGTTTCAAAGTATGTTGCATGTTTTAAAATAGTAGATAATTCCTTCCCTCCCTCTGGAAAAATTACAGATTGATGGAGAAACTGAGAATTCTGCTAATTCTTGCTCTCCAATACCCTGGTACATTTTGGTCCCCTAATAAGAGGACAAGCAAAAGGATGCTATAAAACCAGCATCCATGAACCATTTTTCAACCTCGGCAACTTTTCAGCTGTGTGGACTTCAACTCCCAGAATTCCCCAAACTGGGAAATTCTGGGAGTCGCCGAGATTGGGAAACACCGTAAACCATAAAGACATGAGCGTGTGGGGAGGTGATGAGTTATTTTAACCTTAAAGAAATGTCTTAATGACACAGCAGGGCGGATCAAACATCACCGAAAAGCTTATTTTCTGGTTTGGATAAGCGAATAAGTAAATGATTGACCAGATTTAAAGGAGAATATTTTGATAGCCCAGCTGGGTACAAATCAACATAGAATGAAATGCTGGAATTACTCCCCGATTCCGGATTAGATGGCTTGCTCTTTCCCAGGGACCGCTGTCTGGAGTGGGTGGGCAGCTGCCATCTTGCCTTTTTTGATCTCTCTGTTGTTTGTCCATGGCCTAAATACAGGAAGTCCTCGACTTACAACTGTTCATTTAGTGACCGAAGTTACGACGTCACTGGAAAAAAAGTAACCTAGGACCGTTTTTCCACACTTACGTTGCAGCCTCCCCCGCGGCCATGTGATTGACATCCGGACGCTCGACGACTGACTCACAATTATGACGGTTGCAGCGTCATAACGGTGGAGCCCAAAGTTTCCGTGGCTAAGCGAGACAGTTGCTAAGTGAGTTTTTGACCCATTTTACGACTTTTCCTGCCCCGTTCGTTAAGCGAATCATTGCAATTGTTAAGCGAGTAACCCGGTGGTTAAGTGAATCTGGCTTCCCCATTCTCACTTGGCTCGTCAGAAGGTCGCCGAAGGGGATCACCTGACCCCCCCCCGGGGCCGTCATAAATATGAATCGGTTGCCAAGCATCTGAATTTTGATCACGTGGACCACGGGGATCGTTAAGTGTGGAAAAACAGTCATAAGTCTCTTTTTTTTCCAGTGCCGTTGTAACCTTGGTCACTAAATGAACTGTTGTAAGTCAAGGACTAGCTGTACATTATCCAACAACGTGCCTCTACTTTTTCTCCTGTTCGCCCTCTGCATTTCAACCTTGTTCCTTCCATTATCCATTTTCTTCAAGAGCGAGCCACTTTCAAGTTTTTTTTATTTTTCCTGATTATTCCTCGCCATTTATGAATGGAAGCAGTTGGTGGGTAGTTTTTTATTTAGTTTTTGCTCTTTGGACTCTCTCTTGAATTATTATTATTTTTTTTTTTGCTATTGCCAAACTGACGCACAAACACAAAAAAGGAAGGCAGGAACTCTGGTTGTCCAGTGGCCATAAAAATCAAAGTAGCACCATGGCGAAGACTTGGCCTGCTTGCTTCAAGATCCGGCCAGATCAGGGGTGGCTAATGAAAGCCCCCCCTCCCCCAAAAAGACAGATTTTGGCTCTTGTTAATAATGCTCAAGACGAGGGACAACGTAGGGATGGGCAGGGGATGGTGGGTTGTGGAGAAGCCCGTGGGCTCGCGAAGATGGTCAACCCAGAACGGGTAACGGGGACCACGGAGAGCGCGTCTGGGTTTCTTATAAAAATATGGAGGCTTTTTGGAAGTTGGATGGCTTTCTAGATTCATAAAAATCATGGCTCGAGTGTTTGTTCCCTCTTTCTGTCTCAGCAACCACGTTTTTTGGAATTCAATGTGGGTGAAATAATGGCGGACAGTTCATCTTAGGAACGGAGGGAAGGTAAATTAGTTCGGCCACGCTTGCTTTCGTTTAAGAAAAATTCCCCTGGCAAGTCACAAACCCCTTTCCTACGATTAGTACCGTGTTTTCCCGAAAATAAGCCCTGCCCCGAAAATAAGCCCTCCCCCAAAAATACCATTTCCTCTGGTTAACGTTAGGGAGATAGAGGTGGAAATCAGGTAAGACTGCAAGAGGAGCCCCGTCTTGCTCCATGCGCCCCAAAATAATAAGACCTCCCCGAAAATAAGGCCCCGTTTATTTTGGGGTTCAAAAAATATAAGACAGGGTCTTATTTTTGGAGAAACACGGTAATATATAATATACTTTTGAGATCATGTTCCACATATCCCGATCTACCTTCCCTTAATTCATCCCTTAATTTGAGATCTTTCCTTGTATGTTTTTTTTTTTTTTTTTGTAACACTGAACATTTTGGGGGGCATTTTCGCTTCATCTGATGACGGTTCTTCCAAGCAATATCACAGTGTGTTCTTGCAATTTTTTGCCTGGGAATGTTCCAAAAATGACTAAATTTCCCCTTCCTCTTATAACCTGGCCTGCCTCCCTGTTCTCCCAACTGGTTTCTCCCAACAAATCCTGGGTTTATATTCATCTTCTTTTAACGACCCCATAATCCCTTGCGGGGTGGAGTCTGGGCCACTGAATGGAGCTAGCAGAGTGTTTTAATGGCCAGATGCCCTTCCTGTCGCCAGTGCGGAGTTTTGTTCAGCAGATATATTCTCATTGTGCCCAGAGAGAGAAATATCTGCCTCTACCTAGGATTGAACTCACAGCCTCCTGATTGTGAGGCAAGAGCTCCACCTCTAGGCCACCGCACCACTCTATCCTGGGTTTATAGTCCCTGATCTAAAATGGTTCAAGGGTTGTCGGGTCTCAAAAGAGCATCACAAAGGCTATTGCTGCTTCTTAAAAATACCCCCGTTTTAGAGAAAAGCGAGTCCTTCGGGCAAGTTACCAAAATCTCTGGCAACCGCCACAAATTGCTTTGATGATCTTCTGGCTCGTCTCCGGAGACCAAGCGTTGCCAGCTCTCCTGCCTTTGAACCAAAACGGGCGTTTGCTACCCTTCTTGGCGACCGCTTTTGAGTTTTACATTTCAAATCCGAATTTTCAGTTCCACCGTTTCACACCAGAATACGTTTTTGCACGCTGAAGGACAAGGATACTCCAGGAAGGATTTGGATTGGCCAACCTTATTATCTCGCCTTGGCACCCATGGGGGAGGAACGAGTGTGCAGAACTGGAACTGAAGAATGGTGGGGTTTTTTTTTTTTTTGCACTACTGACGCAATTGCTCCTTCGGTGATAATCGTCTTCACTTGTCTGATGGCCAAAAAGTGCTTTTCGCTTGAAGCTGGTGTCGGGCAGCTAGATAAGGCAAATGAAGAGGCAGTGAGGTGATTTTCTTCTTCTTTTTCCCCCCAAAATAGCATGGATGCATCTGAACAGCTGAGGTCAGACTAGGGTCCCAGGCTTGGCTTTGTCCTGTCCGTACCACTGGACGTCGGAGAGTTCTGGATAAAGGGCAGAATCCAGGTAGCAGCTATCGCTGTAGCTCCTACGGAGAGATGGAAGTTTGCATTAGTCCATGTCCATTACGGATGGTCCTCTACTTACGATGGATCGTTTAGTGACTGTTCTGACCCAGCTCCCCAAACACGAGAAACCCTCTGACGTGAACTCAAAAGATTCCTTTATTAGGAATGCCGGCAGCCCTGGCAAAAAGTTTCTCTCGCAAGCTAACAAGTCTGTCCAGCGGGGAGATGAATAGTTGTCTGCCCCATCTATTCATCTCTGCCCCCTGCCTTTTATCCCCAGAGCTAGGGTGGGGCCTCGCTAGCAGTGGTGGCTCTTCCTTCCCAAGGACCGGTCCATAGATTTCCACTGCTCTCCTCTCCTCTGCCTTCTGCGCATCTGCGCGTCAGGCACTGGACCCAGCTGTTCCTCCTCTTCCTCATCAGCCACCCCCAGACCTGGGGGCTGTTGACTCTCCATCTGAGGGCTGACGGACGGCCCAGGCGCCGCCTCTGTCTCTCTCTCTGCCAGCTCCATTCCCTCTTCCCCCTCAGAGCTCTCAGGTTGCCTTGATGCTGACCCTGACTCCCACGCCTCCTCCTCCTCCTCTGATTCGGCTGCTGGAGGGGTCGGCGGCTGACAGGCCACAATAGTGACCAAACTTACAATGGATTCCTCCAAAGATACTTATGACCCAGTTCTGAAGTTCTGGTAACCGCTCTTTCCCCTGAGGTCATGTGACCACATTTGGGGCATTCAGCAACCGGCCGGCATTTATGGCCATTTGCAATGTCCTGACTACAATTTATGACGTTTTTGCTGGAAACCAGCGTTTATATCGAGTTTTGAGCAAAAATTATAGCGAGCAATGGGAGCGCCTGCTTTAAAACAGCCCCCCCAAAAAGTTGTAAAATTGAGTCGGTCATAGAATGATGACCTGTCACGACTTATGACTGTAATGCCCAGGCCATTGAGGTGTTAAATCATGTGTTCTCTCAGCTTGTTTCAAATATATATCCTAAACCTGTGGCCACTCATTTTGGGCCCTGTAGAGGAGGGCTGGGGAACTATGGCCCCTTGATGACTTTGTGGATTTCAACTCCCAGAATTCCTAAGCCAGGCATGCTGGGAGTTGAAGTCCACAGTCCTCAAGGGACCGTAGTTCCCCACCCCTACTGTAGAGGTTGCTTCAAACTATCTATCCAGCAATAATTCCTATTATACATTGCCCATTATCAAGAGTAGCTACAATCACCCTGGAAGACAAATGCCATTGTCCCCATGCTCACTTCTAGATCTCGCTAAATTGTGGACATTTCCAATCAAAGCTCCAGATTGCCGTTTTATTTTTATTTTAAACTAGCTAAGAAATGCTTCTGGGGTTTAGAGCTATTTTCAGATATCAAGATTTTGCCCTGCAGCAGGTTGACTTCCGACATTTTTAGAAGGGTTTATGTTTTTAATTACAGTCTTAAGAACAAGCTAAGGAGGAGAGACGGGAAAAAGGCAAGACGGGGTATATGGAACGCTGGTACCCAACCCTGGCAATCAATGGGGTGACACGTCGCAACCAGGTTGCCCTCACATCTGGTCCCCCTCCTGGTGGGAAGAGACCTTGTTTGACTTGCAGGACTCCACCCGACTAGCCCCTTCATCTAGGAAACCCCTTCAGAAAAACGCGGCATGCATTATTCCTCTTTTTTCCTCCACCCCATTTGGTCTTATATAAATACACACACGTCCAGCCTTTGGGAGAGGTGGCTGTACCAATAGAAGATAGTATTTGTAGCTCAGGGTTGGACCGGTGGGGTCCTCGGTGCTTTCCGAGCATGGCGGTCTTCTTGCAGACGTTTCATGACCCAACTAGGGAACATCAACAATGCTAATATGAATGACGTTACCTAGCTTGGGAATGAAACTTCTTGCAAGAAAACCGCCCAGCTCGGAGAAGCACAAGAAGCACTTGTAAGAGCCAAGAGCTGAAGGACATGCGAAGGAAAGGAAAGCAAGGACGGGGAGAGGCATGCAAGGAGAAATTCATGCATGTCAAGGTTGAAGCATGCATCTATGAGTGCTGTTTCACAGTTGGTTTGGTTCACTTCCACCAACAGTTTCAATACCAGCTCGCTTGTGGCATTAGAACAAATCTGGAGATCTACTGTATCTTTTCATTTCTCTTGCTCTTCCGCTACGCGTAACATTTCACCCGCTACATTTCTTTCTACCAATCTTAGGTGACCTTGATTGTGGCACCAGGGGGACCCCAATCCCACATACTTCATGCTGTTTACTCGGGATAAGAGAAGGAAATTGTGATTTCTCTATACAGGAGTCAAGATTTACCCAAATGTTACACTCTTAGTACAGTTGCAAAAAATACGACTTCAGCAACAGAGTGGTCAATGCCTTGAATACATTACCTGACTCTGTGGTTTCTTCCCCAAACCCCCAAAACTTTAACCTTAGACTGTCTACCATTGACCTCACCCCATTCCTAAGAGGTCTGTAAGGGGCGTGCATAAGCGCACCAGCGTGCCTACCGTCCCTGTCCTAATGTACCCATAGTATTCGTAAAATATCATGTACTCATAACCATGCTTGTACTTCTTATATATACACAATCATGTTTATACTTTGTCTGTAATCATATACACGCTTGACAAAATAAATAAATAATAAATAAATAAATAATAAACAAACAAACAAATAATTAAAAAACAGTTCAATATTCTGGACTATATAGCTGACCAAACTTCTGTTCATTTCTTTGAGCTTCTGCTTTCTTGCGCTGCAATCTCTTAATCCAGTGTTTCTCAACCTTAGATATTTGAAGAGGTGTGGACTTCAATTCCCATAATTCTCCAGCCAGCATGGGTGAATTTCATCTCCCATAATTCTCCAGCTAGCATTGGGGGACTTCAACTCCCATAATTCTCCAGCCGTCATGGATGAACTTCGCTTCCCAGAATTCCCCAGCCTCCCATGAATTCTGGGACTTGAAGTCCACCCATCTTCAACTGGCCAAAGTTAAGAAACTCTGCTCCGATCCAATTTCCTACATTATTTTGAGGTCCTCTCCCACCCGAGAGAAATGGTGCAAAGCCCGAGACACAAAGAACAAGGGACAAGACAACAGAGCGGAGAGGAAATCTGGGTTTAGAGTAGGAAAAAACCCCCCAAACCCTCACTATACCTCTAATCATCATCAGTACTCGGCTGAGTTGGAGATTGAGACTCATCCATAGTGGGTGAGCTGCCTCCGGCATCTCTGAGCAAAGCGGAACCAAAGCAGAGAGAGAGAGAGAGAGAGAGAGAAAGAAAGAGAGAGAAAGGAAGGAAGGAAGGAAGGGGAGAAGAAAGAGCAGATCAGCCATGTTAAAAGAAAAGCAGGGACACACAACTTCGCGAAGAGCTTATTCTCACCCGTTGGGAAACGAGTTGGTGGAGTCATTTCAGAAAGACAAAAGGGAGTTAGTGACAGAGGGAAATTTGCTAAAGACAGTTTGGGACACTGGGAGTTACACGGGAAGAATTGGGGAAGGGTGTAAGAAGCGGAAAAAGAGGACTTTTTTGGGGGGGGGCAGACGAGACAATGCAGTTCCTAGGATTGTGTTTCTCAACCTCGGTCACTTTTAAGAAGCGTGGACTTCAACTCCCAGAATTCCTGGGAATTCTGAGAGTTGAGGTCCACACTTCTTAACAAGTTCTTAAAGTTCTTAAAGTTCACGCTTCTTAAAGTTGAAAAACTCTGTCCTAGTCTTAACAAAAGAAGTTCTCCTCTTTAAGAGGTCAGATATTCCTGGGTTGTTGTTTTTTCCCTCCCCAAGGGTGCAAAATCATATATTATTATTTGATTTTTTTTTTTTAAAGCAATCAGTTCTGTACATATAATCCAGATCAACTGTTGGAAAAGTTCACACGCAGATCCCTTCTCCTGAAACCTTGCGCGTGAGCTGGGTTCACAGTATTCAGAAAATTGAATCACCCTTCGGAAAACTCCAGCAAAATGGTATATAACCGATTAAAAACTTGGGAGACGTCCCTCCTTCTGGGACACGTGAGGTTTATGGCCCAAGCAGCATCTGTACTGCGTGCAAAATATTCCCATTTGCTTCAAAACGTCACCGTGGATCTAAATCTGTGCCTGATGCAACCACACTGTGGCTTTTCACAGGATGACAATTGTGGAAATCAGTGAAGCTCGCAAAAATGCGATTGGAACATTATTTTGGTGGGTTTCTTTCTTCCCCCCCTCCCTTTTCCTCTTTACAATTCTTCGGAGACGCTAGCTATTAATTCAGAGAGTGCATGGTGTAAGTATTAAAAACAAATATATTGTAAAGGTCTGAGTAGCCTACACCAGACTTTCTCAACCTGTGGTCCGTGGACCCCTGGGAGGGGGTGCAATTTTGTCACAGGGGGTCTGCAAAGGCTGGAAGAAATGTTGTGATTTAAAATCTTAAGTCTTGGGGATCTATGGCCGTGGCCACCAAAGGTATTTAGAGGGGGACCATGGTGAAGAGAAGGTTGAGATCCACTGGCCCAGACAGGATCGCCAACAGGTGGGCTTACAACGGGAATCCCTGCCCAGCCCAGCCCAGCCCTTGCCCTCCTCCCAAGGGACCCAAAACTTACCCAGTTTGCCAAGCTAAGATGTGGTGTGGACAGCTGGGGGTCAACGACCCACAATCACTAGGTGTGGTGGTTGAAGTCCTCGGATGGGGAGGTAAGGCAGCTAGAAAAACAATGGAGACATCAAGTTGAGGTTCTCCTGTCTATGAAAGAAGGATCTGTTGACCTGGGTTCTAAATATGAAGTGACCCATGGCAAGTTTGTTTGTTTGTTTGTTTGTTTGTTTCTTTCTTTCTTTCTCTTCCTTCCTTTTCTTTCTTCTTTCTCTCTCTTTCTTTTCTTTCTTTCCCCCCCTCTCTCTTTCTTTCAACTAAATAACAGGAAGTGCAGTTCCAACCTCTTTCCTTTATTTACAGATAGTCCTCTACTTACAACAGTTCGTTTAGTGACCGTTTGAAGTTAAACTGCACCGAAAAAAGTGACAATTTTTCACACTTACGACCGTTGCAGCATCCCTATGGTCACGTGATCGAATTTCAGACGCTTGGCAACTGACTCATATTTATGACGGTCGCAGTGTCCCATGATCCCCTTTTGCGACCTTCTGACAAGCAAAGTCAAGGGGGAAGCCAGATTCACTTAACAACCATGTGACTAACTTAACAACCGCAGCAATTCACTTAACAACTGTAGCAACAAAAGTCATAAAATGAGATCAAACTCACTTAACGGTCTCACTTAGCAACAGAAATTTTGGGCTCAAATGTGGTCGTAAATCAAGGACTACCGGTATGTATTTATTTGTTAAATTTGTTCGCCGCTTATCTCCCCATGGGACAACTCTAGGTGTTTAACAACAATAAAAAATACTGGGTAAATGGAAGTAAAATAATAGGACAATAAAGTATACAATGACAAAGGAGCACAAGGATAATAAATACATCAATGCGATAACCAAAATGATGGATGGGTGGAGAACAGAGAGCAAGGAGGGGTGAAGTGGAATTTCCCTGCCTGGATGCCTGCCCATGCACTCGGGAAAGGTCAAAAAAGTCAAGATGGCAGCTGTGACTGTTCAAAGTCCCCCTGCATTGGAAAAGGCTTTGATTATGTGATTTCTGCTGTCCTCTCGACTACTCTGGCTCTCTCTGCATCTGCTCAATTTTAATAAAAGGGCCGAATTTCTCACTGAAGTGGCTTATTTTTAGCAGAAGCAATATCTCCGATGGCCCTAACTTCAGGCAGCTGAGATAATATTAAGCCTCTTCAGCAGAGACACGCTGTCTGCTGTTGCAATCCAATGGGTTTACGACGGGCGTAACTAAATGTTTAATGAATGCCAAGAGGCAGCAGCCGTGCCTTCCATTCTGGAATTAGTAGAGCATAATCTCATCAGCAGAGAATGGATTTTTAGAGGCTTTTGACAAGCAAAAAACTTGTTTGCCTTCCGGGCAAACAAACATAAAACTCTTATGTAAAACACCTAGAGTTTCTCCGGATCGATCAATTGCACAAATTTGGTTGTAGGTCTCTAGAGCTAAATAAAAGTCACAAAAGTTCTTCAGTGATTCAGAGCTTCAGTTTTAACGTGTCACACTTAATAATCCTATACGTTTGAGCGCAGGTTGGTAGCACCGAGCGGATGTTCGATTAATGCAATATTTGAATTTGTGCAAATGGTTAAATCGATACCGAGTGGTGGCCTAGAGATGGAGCTCTTGCCTCACAATCAGGAGGCTGTGAGTTCGATCCTAGGTTGAGGCAGATATTTCTCTCTCTGGGCACACTGAGATTATATCTGCTGAACAAAACTCTGCATTGGCGACAGGAAGGGCATCCGGCCATTAAAACGCTCTGCTAGAGCCATTCAGTTGCCCAGACTCCACCCCTCAAGGGATTATGAGGTCGTTAAATGAAGATGATGATGTTAAATCGATACCGGGTCGTAGTTAATGCAAGCCAAAATTCAGTTAAGGAAAGGCTAGTATGTGTGAAATTGAGGCTGATGGATGCGCAATTGTGGTTGTGGTTTTAGATGCTTTGTGTGCACCAAACGGAGAAAAGGAAGATCCCGTCAGAGGAGAACAGTGCAGGTTTAACACAGGGGCTTTGGAAAATAGGTGGACCCCCCTCTTCTTTGTGGCAGCCCCTCAAATATTGCAACTCTGCTATCATGTCACCTCTGGTACTTCTATAAAATCAAACTAGACATACCCAGTTCCTGCAACCGTTCTTCATATGTTTTAGCCTCCAGTCCCCTAATCCTCTTTGTTGCTCTTCTCTGCACTTTTTCTAGAGTCTCCACATCTTTTTCACATCGTGGCGACCAAAACTGGATGCAATACAGGTAGTCCTCGAGTTACAACAGTTCGTTTAGCGACTGTTTGAAGTTACGACACTGAAAAACGTGACTTATGATCGTTTTTCACACTTACGACTGTTACAGCATCCCCATAGTCACGTGATCAAAATTTGGAGGCTTGGCAACTGGCATGTATTTATGACGGTTGCAGTGTCCCAGGGGGTCACGTGATCCCCTTTTGCGACCTTCTGATGAGCAAAATCAATGGGGGAAGCCGGATTCACTTAACAACCCGGTTACTACTGCAGTGATTCACTTAACAGCCATGGCCAGGAAGGTCATATAATATGGGGTAAAGTTCACTTAACCGCTGTCTCATTTAGCAGCAGAAATTTTGGGCTCAGTTATAAGTCGAGGACTACCTGTACTCCAAGTGTGGTCTTACTAAAGCTTTGTAAAGTGGTACTAACACTTCACGTGATTTTGATTCTATCCCTCCATTAACGCAGCCTGGAACTCCAGACATACTACATGCTTTTGGACTAATTCCCACGTTTAATGTGGGCATTTTAGGTTTTGTTTTTTTTACTCCCTCATTCCTTCCGCCCCAGCTGGGGTGCTCAGCCCCTAATTGGCTGTGTAAATAAAAGCCTGGCTATATAAGTATTAACTGAACGTAATTATTAGCTAAGATGCTGCTTATATTGGGAGCTCTCTCTTGGTGGGTGACTTTCGAACAGCTTTAAGTTCTTACACATTTGAGAAACTCTAATTACAGTGAGTGGCACCAATCTTAATCTACTTCTAGCTTTAAATCACCGCTCTCTGAGCATTTAGTTTCTTATCTAAAGAACGCTCTGAGTGGGGTATATCATCTACGTGATATACGATGTTTTGTGTAGGAGCCGAGGCTGAGACAGAATAGTTTATTTGAGATCAGAATTAAAATCAGAATTCGAAGTCGCCTGGCTTCTGCAACGCCCTGACATTTGATCCAAGGAGTAACCCCTTTGTAGGGACTCACTGCTTGCTTCACGCCGACACATTCTGCTTTATACCAAAGGCAGACAGGTAACTCATCGTTATCAACGGAGGGGCCCTTGAAAGACCACCGAGATGCTTCAACTAGTCCAGTGTACAATGGCACAAGCAACGATGGGCGTGCCTCAATAGGCCTTCGTAAGATCGTTGCGCTGGTCATTGCTTCGTTTCTAGGTGCGATTCAAGGTGTTGGTTGTCACCTATAAAGCCTTACATGGCACAGGCCTGTTTATTGAGGGACTGCCTGTCCGCATAACATCCGATTTGATCCCACAGAGTTAGCCCTACCAATTCTTTGGATTAAACAATGCCATGGCTGTCCCAAAGGTGCTTTTTTCAAGAGGCAACGGGACCTTCTTGTTTTTGCTTGAAGACGTTTCGCCTCTCATCCAAGAAGCTTCTTCAGTTTCTGACTGAATGGTGGAGAACGGAAGGATTTAGTATATTCCTTGCACTCATCTGGTCATTAGCACTCCGTGGACCAGAGTATTGCGAGGAATATACTAAATCCTTCCATTCTCTACCATTCAGTCAGAAACTGAAGAAGCTTCTTGAATGAGAAGTGAAATGAATTCAAAGAAAAACCTGAAAGTCCAGTTACCTCTTGCAAAAGCACCTTTGGGACAACCATGACCTGGATGACTGAAAATCTCCAGAGACAAATGACATGGCTGCCACAAAGAAGAGGAGGGGGTCCACCTATTCTCCAAAGCACCTGAAGGCAGGACAAGAAGCAATGGATGGAAACTAATCAAGGAGAGAAGCAACCTGGAACTAAGGAGGAATTTCCTGACATTGAGAGCAATTAATCAGTGGAACTGCTTGCCACCAGAAGTTGTGGGTGAGGTTTTTAAGAAGAGACTGGACAGTCACCTGTCTGAAATGGTATAGGGTCTCCTGCTTGAGGAAGAGGCTGGACTAGAAGACCTCCAAAGTCCCTTCTGGCTCTATTCAGATTCTAATCTCTCAGGACTCCCAAAGTGGTCCTTCTTTGTAGCGGTGTCTGCATCTGGCCTATGGATCTCCCCAAGACGGAAATGGCCCCCAGTCTGTTAATGTCCAGAAGACCCATGAAGAATTGGTTCTTCATCCGGGCCTTTGGTGAGGGACAGCAAGATCCTTTGCTTCATTGCGTGCTTTGGTCTTTTACCTTTCCTTTTTTTATGTCCCAAAGCTGCTTTTCCTAAAGGCAATTGAACTTTCTTGGGGTTTTTTTCTTTGAAAATGTTTCGCTTCTCATCCAAGAAGCTCCTTCAGTTCTGACGAAGAAAAACCCCCCAAGAAAGTCCAGTTGCCTTTAGGAAAAGCAGCTTTGGGACAACCACAACCTGGGTGATCGAGAATCTCTAAGGTCTTTACTTTTTATGTTATATTGTGTGGCGGAATCACTGGCTAAAGGAGAGAAGGGAATAAAGAGATGTGCCAATACGGAGTCACTCTGTGGGAGGAATGACATTAGCCAGACCAGGGAAGCCCTTATCTGTCTGTTCCCAAGAGAATGTAGGGAATGGTGAGATTCTTGTAAAAGAAGCGATCGACAATAAAGAAATTACTTTGGCCTATTCCCTGTGCCTGACATATTGATTTTATTGAAACCGTGAGACGCCGAGTCATTGAGAGTTTGGGTAGTGAACCAGTTTAAAAATCATCATCATCATCACTGTTAGATAGTGGGTAGAGATGACAGGAGACAGACTTCCAAAGCAGCTCTTTATTTCAGCTCTTGTATCAGTAACCAGCAAAGAGCAGTCTGACAGCTTGCCCTTTTATAGGGAGCTGTCAGACAGACCAGCCAATAGCGTTTGAGCTTTTTCCCGCTCAAACGCTGGACCTGGTTGGAACCATGCAACATAGTTTAAACAGTTAGAACATAACACCCCTCCCCTCCTGGATGGAGCTGTCCAGCATACGTAAGCACGCAGGTAGGCGGGGCGTTTTGGAGCCCTACGAGACCTGCGCAATTCAGTTGGTGGTGAGGCAGCGGCCTGTGCGGACAGGTCTGCTGCCGCTCCGGGGCTCGAGCATGGAAGCTCCTGGAAGGTACTGGGTGTGGCCTCTACGGCCGAAGGGACCGGTTCGAAAGGAGGACATCGCTGGCTCTCGGCTTCCACAGGTAGGCCTTCCGAGACACCCGGGCTTGAGTTAGCTAGGGGAGGAAAGTAAGGTGTTACTGTTTGTGGGTTGATTGATTCCCCACGCAGTCTGGAGCGTAATTGGTCCACATGTCTCTTCCAGAGGCGGCCGTCTTCGAGACTGAC
>QLTV01004436.1:816351-839388 GCA_003457575.1 Thermophis baileyi | reverse complement strand
TTTTCAATATCCTCCCCCCAGGAGTGGGGAGGGAATGGAGATTTTGCAGTATCCTTCCCCTGCCATGCCCACTAAGCACGCCCACAGAACCGGTAGGGAAAATTTTTGAATTTCATCCCTGCACACATCTTGATACCTACAGTATACTGTATATCAGGTTTCAGTTGAATGTGAAAACTTGGT
The DNA here is from genome assembly GCA_003457575.1 of Thermophis baileyi. NCBI lineage: Eukaryota > Metazoa > Chordata > Lepidosauria > Squamata > Dipsadidae > Thermophis > Thermophis baileyi. The sequence goes on along the minus strand of QLTV01004436.1, from coordinate 839,205 downwards.
TTCAAACATATGCTATTAAAAAGAAATAATTTGTGAGATATTTATCATTAAATAAATCACAGAGAAAGTATAATTATTTATGTATTCTACTCTACCCTGGCTACAAAGATGAGGGGGTCAAACTATTTCCCAAAGCATCAAAAGGTAAGACAAGAAACAATGGATGGAAACTAATCAAGGAGAGAAGCAACCTAGAACTAAGGAGAAAATTCCTGACAGTGAGAGCAATCAACCAATAAAATAGCTTGCTTTCAGAAGTTGTGGGTGCTCCATCACTGGAGGCTTTCAAAAAGAGACTGGACAACCATTTGTTTGAAATGGTACACAATTTCCTGCTTGAGTAGGGAGGGGGTTGAACTAGAAAACCTCCAAGGTCCCTTCTAACTCTATTATTCTATGTTCTAAATGAGGTGAGGTGAGGTGAGGTTCATATAAAACTGCAAAGCTATAGAATAGATCTGTACAACTATTGACATTATAGTAGCTACTTATGGAAATCTGCAGACAATGCAAACCATGGAGAATTAACAATGAAGACTGGTTTTATATCATGGTTCGATCACCCTTTTAATTTACAGTTGGGATGAAAGTTACAGGAACTAGATCAACAATAAACAGTATATTTACTTTTTACCCACTTCATTATTTTCATTGCACAATTTCTAATTTTATAATGTATCAAATTTTCTGAAGTTTTATATGTGTTATTTATACAAAAGATCATATTCTGGATGTACCAGAATAATAAAATCAGACTATATTACACCATTTTCCAGATTATTCTAGTCTACCTTTCCTATTGATTTTCTGGACCCCCGCATGTACCGAGTATGTTCTTTCAATTAAGCTACTTGGGTGGTAGGTTTCACCACAATAAATTATGAAATAGTGTATATGTGCTATAGTACATGAATGGCAATTAATTCTTACGCAAGTTTAAATAAAAGAAATTCATTTTAATTAAAAAGGAATAGCCAGTTCCATAACATAAAGTTTTTCCTGTTGACATGTTTAAAATTTGAGGATTGCATGCTTGCTGGCAACTCAAGAGGGTTCACGTTTTAGCCCTCTTTCCTTGCATCGCACAATCACCTATATATCCGACAGATGCTATTCTGAAGTCTTCCCATTTGTTGCAAAGGAGACTACCATATCCTGGATTTACAATTTTTTATTCATGGACCAGGAAAAGAAAATATCTGCAATATTGCAGTTGGAATCAATTTTATTGCAGTCAAATAGGAGAGGGAGGAACATCCTTTCTGTCCACTTTGAGAGGAAGAAATCAAAAGTTTAAAGGAGATAAAATTGCCCAGAGAAATTCTATTTCTATGGCTCCTCCCTATGCCTTTTTCTGTCTTTCAGCAGCAGGAAGGAAAGATTTAACCAACAAGTTAACTTACATTTGTTGCTTAAACTAATCCCTTTGACCCCCGACTGCTGATAGGGTTAGGTATTTCCACATCAATTCCCCCTCCTTCCATAACCCAGTTAAGTGTGCCCTGCTAGTATATTCTCACATGTATTTTCTTCATAAGCAGGTCTCCCTGAGTTGGAACATCTTCACAGATAACTGTGTTTAGAATTGCAGGTCTCCATCAATGACATGGAAAAAATTGATTGAAAAAAATTACCCAGAAGCTAAGATGTTGCTAAGATAAAATCCTCTCTCTCATAAATTATCTTTCTACTTGTTGCGCTAAGGAAGGCCTGCCATCTAGTGGAACTAATACATAGATACATGTTATTGAACAAAATGCTTTTATTGTTGAACTAACCCTAGTCTATCTCCTCTATTATTATATCATCTTGTATTAGTATTCAAGTGTTAAAAAGCAACAGATGTAATACAATTACATAGCTCATCTAAAGAAAAATAGGTAAACACCTGAATGAGAGTTTGATATATGCATTTTAGCTAGCATTATAAGAAAACTCTAAAGAAATGAATACTATTCATTTTAGAGAAGATAGCAGATTTGAAATACTAATATATGATTGCACCCAGTATGAAAATGTGTGTTTTTGGAGTGTTGTATCATTGGATATTTTCAATAATACTATATATGAATAAAACGTGTTTGGTAAATTGTATTTATCTGAAGGAATTGATCCAGATCCATTTGGGCTTACTGATTGTAGGCAATTTATGTAAACACATCTATCGAAAGACAAATGCTTTTGCTATACAATGCAGGAAAGTTTTAGTCTGAAGATGGGTTCAAAGGATGTATGTAATTGTGCAATTATAACTATTAGCAGATTACATTAGAACAAGATAATAAAAAATGCTTTAATACTCTGTAAAATAATCTCCTGTAAAGATTATTTTAATCCCAAAACTTTTTTCAAATAACTGCATTATTTATTTAGCTTTATAAAAGCAATTATTTACAGATACTTGTGTATATTTGACAAATAAAAGTTAAGATAAAGTTGGTTTTGAAATAAAAAGCATCTTATGGCAATTATTTCAATATGAATAATTGATTTGACAATTAGTCAAACAATATGATATGACATATTGTTCTAGAAGAAAATGTAGAACTATATAAAGTGTTTGCATTTTTTTTCCATGATTTCTGCTTTAGTTCAAATTTGAATCTTGCATATTGTAGTTCATATTGACCAGTTTTGTTCTTCCATATTTCTTATTGTTGTCATTTTGTCAATAAATGTAGCATTGTATATTCCTGCGACGTGTGCATAGCCAGCCATGACCTTTAACAGGGTGTGGTATTCCCCCCATTGCCAATTCCAGTTTGTTGGAATGATTAAGTGGCAAGGAATTCTCACTGGATTTCAGTTGTGAGTACAATTCATTCTTACATAGGCAGAACATCCTTCATCCAAAACCTCTACAGAGAGTTCTATATAATTCCCACCTATTTTCTTTAGCCTCTTAAGTTCAAGGCCAGATTCTGATGTACAGCTCACAATCACAATCCAAACCATGAGATTTATGTCCCTTCACTTGATACTGGGACACAATTACAAAGAGCTGGGGCTTGCAATGTGATGCTGCAATACAGTACATGTTTCATCATTTTTTGCTGATGCCAATGTCAATCATTTTTAGTTGAGGGTCACACAGTATTCTAAGCCACTGTTTAACCATAATGTATTGAATGGACCACACATATTTTCACAACATACCAAAGCATGAATTATGGTTCATAAATCACAATGTCTGGGTTTACACAAGCTAAACCAAATCAAACCACTTGATGATTTAGCTGTAGAGAAAAAGAGTTTATAGTTATGACTGCATAGTACACAAGGTCACAATCAAGGGTTAATCAGTGTTCACTGTTAGTTTAGTTCTAGCCCAATTGTGTGAATGGCTTAATAATTAAGGCTGGAAGCTTCGGGAGTTGGGCGGCATACAAATTTTATTAAATAAATAAATAAATAAATTTGTGAGGTTGACAAACCTGGAGCATTAACCACTTGTTGAAAAATTAGAAATCAAGGCTTACTGTAATGGGCATATATATTAGGAATTAAATAAGTAACAGTTTTCTATTCCACTTTTCATTATCAGCTTCTCCCTTTACACAGGGAGGCTAACCACTGAAAGGGACCACCCTGAGACAGAAGGCAGATGCAGTTCATGCACTGTGCTAAGGTATGATTTATTTAGTTTTGGCTTGGCATGTGATAAGGATTCACTCAAGCTTCCTTTTTTTCCTATGCAGTTGACAGTGTTGTATCAGTTATCAAATTCAAAGGGAAAATGGTTCAGTGATGAAAGATTCACTTTTTAATTCATGTTCATAATAACTATAGGTGGTGAGATTACATTTAGTACTAGATTGATCTGAATGCCTTGCAGTGATACACACAGTTGATCTGGAGGGACCCAAAATGGTTTTCCTGTGGAGCTGTTCCTAGATAGAAGACGACAAAATTGTTCAAAAAAGAAGATTGCATTCCGCGGACTATCTTCCTCAAATGAAACCTCCCAAATGCCATGGCTATATTTTTTGTAGCACCAAAAGCTCTGAAGGACAGAGAATTGTTATGTGTCAGGATTTTGCTATTGAAGTTTTGAGCCAAAATCTGTGTCCTGCATCACTACAGCTGAGAGAGGCTTGAATTAAATCAAAGCTGCCAAGGCATTCTCCACCAACAAGGAATTTCTTCTTCAAAACATAGGAGATACAGAGTAATTTGGGGGAAGGGAAGCATATGTTTCCTTATATTCCTAATTTCCTTGGTGAAAACTAATCAAGGAGAGAAGCAACCAAGAACTAAGGAGAAATTAGACTACCATTGACCTCACCCCATTCCTAAGAGGTCTGTAAGGGGCGTGCATAAGTGCACCAGCGTGCCTACCATCCCTGTCCTAAAGTCCCCATGTATTCGAAAAATATGTACTCGAAAAATATGTACTCAAACTATGTTTGTACTTATTATATACTCATATTAATATTATACTTTACTTGTAATCATATACATGCTTGACAAAATAAATAAATAAATAAAAATAAATAAATAAATTTCCTAACAGTGAGAACAGTTAACCAGTGGAACGGCTTGCCTTCAGAAGTGGCGGGTGCTTCATCACTGGAGGCTTTTAAGAAGACACTGGACAGCCACTTGTCTGCAACGTAGGGTCTCCTGCTTGAGCAGGGGGTTGGAGTAGAAGGTCCCTTCCAACTCTGTTATTCTGCATGTTTATATGTGCATGAATACTAGTGTAATAAAATCTGTTTCCGTTTAAGCTGTATGGGAGCACCATGCATAAGATTAACTTTTGCCACGTTTAGGCGTATAGGACATTTCAAAGAAACCCGTCCAACTAGAAAAACATCAGTAGCAGGCAGTGGTCGCAAACTCAGTGGAGAGGCAACCCATCCCAAGTCCTGATCTTTATTCCCAGTACGAGATAGGACTGGAGAATAAGGACTAGGGAAACCAGCCTCTCCTCTGTCTTACCGCGGCAAACAACGCCCCAAAACACACCTGCCCAAGACAACCGGCCAGTTCAGAGAAGGGGCACCTTCCGCGGCACGAGCCTTCTCAGCTGGATTCCCGGTTTTGCCACGTGTGAATCTGCAGGTGTGAAGAAAGAAAGAAAAAAGGCAAGGACAGAGCAACGGTATCGGCAGCTGATTAGGTGGAACAAGCGTCGAAGACACCGCCTTCTCGTCCTCCCTCTGCGGCTGACGGGATCCGAGCGCGACGGGGAGGAGCCACGGGCTGCTTCTCCTCTGACAAGGCAGCCAGCGAGGGAAGGGAAAAAAGGTCGGAAGGACCGCACGGAGAATCGTTTTGCATGGGCGCGAAGGATGGCGGGACGGTGCTGGGGAAGATGGGCTCCCAGGACGTGCTCAGGGATACTGCCAAACTGGCTTCCTTCAACGCCCTCTTGCAGGTACCCGCCCCAGAAGATGGGAAGGCGGGGATGGAGATCAGAGGGCGCGCAAGCAGCAGCCTTTCGCTCTCTTTCCGCCTTTTCTGCCGACTGCCGACTGCCGGCTTCTCCTTTCTCGAACTGGCTCTTTCCAGGAGAGATGGTGAATCTCAAGCTCCCGTTTAAGTGGACAGAAGCCGAACGTGTCCAGACCCGTCAATAAGCTGCTGGAGAAGCCGGGAGGCAAAGTGACTTCAATAGGCAAAAATTAATACAGTTTCAAAAATTAATTGATCATAGCATATATGACCGAAGTCTTTCCCGTTGGTGAATCATAAGAATTCAAATGTTGGAAATGATTTTTTCTACTGCAACCTGCTTTCCACTGCAGGAATCCACTGCTCCAGCATCCCAGTTAGATGGCTGTCCAGTCTCTGTTTAAACACTGCCAGAAAAGGAGAGTCCACCACCTCATAGGGCAGCCTATTCCATTGTTGAACAGCTCTTTAAGAAATTTTCTTGATGGTCAGCTGAAACTTACTTTGTAATCTAAACCTAGTGTTTCTTATGTCCTGGAACAACTCTGAACAGTTCTGCCCTGTCTTCTATGGGACAGCCCTTGAGAGAGAGAGACTTGAAAATAGCTATTATGCCTTCTCAGAATCTTCTTTTCCCCACGATAAACATATTCAGCACTCCCCTACTGTTCCAGGGGAGTGATGCCCTTCACATCATAGTTACTCTCCTCTTGGATATATGTATATTGAGATTCTCAATCATTCAGGTCACGGTTGTCCCAGAGGTGCTTTTTCCAAAAGGCAACTGAACTCTCTTGGTGGGGAAATATTTATTTATTTATGAAAATTGTTTGCCGTCCATCTCGTATCCATTGACTCTGGGCACCTTCCAACAGTCATTCACCACCAATCAGTTAGAACTGAAGCTTCTTGGATGAGAAGCAAAACATTTTCAAAGACAACCCCCCCCCCCCACAAGAAAGTCCAGTTGCCTTTTGAAAAAAGTGCCTTTGGGTCTCCTCTGGATACATTCTAGTTTTGTCATTCCTAAAATGATTCATCAAGACACCAAGTCCTTTTTGTCTATACTGCTGGCCTATATGGTCTCCCCTGCATACACTATATTTGTGCCTTTGAGGGTTTTTTTTCCTTCCTGTTCAGCTGTTCTGCATTGTTTTTCTATTGGATTTCATCTTGCTGGTTTTTGCTTGTTGTTCAGCTTGTCATCATTCTCTTGAATCTTGATACTGTCCTCTAAGATGCTTTGTTTTCCCTCATCTCTTTGTCATCTGCATATTTGACATTTCCTGGAAATCATCTGCATTTAATTGGAGAAAGTACTTCATAAAAACTATTTGTGGATTCAGTTATTTCAAAACATTTATGGCAAATGGCAGAATATGTAAGGTCTAAGCCTAACAAAGAATGTATGCCTAAGAGAAATTTGCTTATCGGCATCACATTCTTTTGATAAATACTATTGGATTTAGAGCTGTTCCTGTCATATTGTATCTCTTCTTATGCTCTTGTTTTCTCTATTTCTCATATTTAATAGGTAATTTATTTAATCTTCAATTCAATGCAAAGAGTCAGATGGTTCTCATTTCAGAGAATTGAGTAAAGTTCTTATGATCTCATGTTACATTTTATTCACAATTGACAATGAGATAGGTACCATAAGTGGATTTAGTGATACATGCATTCAAAAGCTAAACATTTTCCCTGATATTCTTCCTAGTGATTCATTTAATGTCAAGAAATGTAGAGTATATGTATATAGGTGTGTGTAGGTATATGTGTGTGTGTAGGTATATGTGTGTGTGAGTGCATGCATGTGTGTGTATGTAGTGTATGGATGTGTGCATACATACACACATGCACACACACACGGGGTTTCCAGTCACTGATAAATATAGTTATTAATTTTACTTTAATTAAGCAAGTTGTTTTGCCATCTCTGCAAGTTTTATCCTCTTCATCAGGCATTCCTCCACCAAGGTTATTTCACATGCTTTTCATTTTTGTGCATATAGTGTGTGTGTATGTGTGTGTGTATGTGTGTATGTGTGTACATATGAATATTTTAACAAGATAAAAATGCAAATATTAGAAAAGAAACTAAGGAAGAATAGTGGGAAAGAAAGAAAAGAATATAAATATTATCTTATGATCTTTTGACAGTGGTATAAAATGCCTTTATATTTTACCCTCTCTAAGATTACATCATAATTTCCTTTTTCCCATAAACTCTCCTTTCTCATTCTTGGTCCCATAAATCACAGGTTCATTTTTCTGTTTTTACAGCAGAAAGGCCAGAAGGGTTTTCCAGTTACTGATAAATGTAGTTATTGATTTTATTTTAATTAAGCAAGTTGTTTTGCCATCTCTGCAAGTTTTATCATCTTCATCAGGCATTCCTCCATTGAGGTTATTTCAGAGTCTTTTCATTTTTGTGCGTTTAGTAGACTTGCAGCTATAATAGTCCTACAGCTACATTGTTGAGCTTCCCTGTCTGGAATAATTAAATCGAGCAAAGACACTTGCATTTCCATAAAACAGTTGCCGCCTGTAATCTGTAGGGCTAACGCAGGAAAAAAGGAATCTTGTTATGTAGAAGAATTCTTTGATACAAGTAAAAGAGACAGACTCAGCTTTAAACAACCGATGGAGGATCATCCTGAAAAGGCTACAAGCATTGCCCTACAGATTAGGTTAGGCTCTAATCTAAACAAACAGCATAGTTCACTAGCTGTATGGCAATAAATTAAGAATCATTGCAGCCAAGCTGTAATTAAAATATTCTGTGTATTTTCTATTGCCATTTATAGAACCTTATATAAAAACTAACAATAATGCTGATACCTTTTTGGAAAAGCTTTTCATTATATTCAGATTTCACCATTCTGTTCTACATTCATACAGTAGGATTGCTCTTTTCCATGCTGTAAGGTTTATTTGGTAATGCAAGCTAATGATTTTATTTTTTGATGAATGTTAGTAATATTACAAATTAAACTAATAAAAGTTCTATGCGTTCCAAGTGTTTGATATGCTATGAGTGTGATTGAATCTAAAGGTGAGAGAATGTTAATTTAAACGTAATTCCTTATAAGGGCTTGCTTTCACATGTATAATCAGAGGTGGGTTTCAGCAGGTTCTGACCAGTTCTGGAAAACCGGTAGCAGAAATTTTGAGTAGTTCGGAGAACCGGCAAATACCACCTCTGGCTGGCCCCAGAGGGGGGTGGGAATGGAGATTTTGCAGTATCCTTCCCCTGGAGTGGGGTGGGAATGGAGATTTTACAGTATCCTTCCCCTGCCACGCCCACCAAGCCACGCCCACCAAGCCACACCATGCCCACCAAGCCACGCCCACAGAACCGGTAGTAAATTTTTTTGAAACCCACCACTGTGTATAATCAATAAATTAAATATAAGTATCTGTAGAGTTATTACTGAGTTTGTAGTAAAGGTTTATAGTTAGCATTTTGGGAGTATCCAACTTCCACTATTAGAACAAGGAAACAATCATACATGTCACTTGAGTATGACAAATTGAATTGAAGAGTTTAATGTTATTTAGTGGAGATAAGATCATAATGGTGTTAAGATGAAGTCCTGAACAAAAGATAGGCCAAAAATCTAAAGAAACAAACAAATGTTGAAGTCTGAATTCATTTACAGATTGAAAGTTAATGTTTGATTAATTTCACTTTTCTTTTTGCAGGTGCTATTCCGGCTAATTACGTTTGGCTTAAATGCTTTTACTTTACGTTATGTATCAAAAGAAATAATTGGTCTTGTGAATGTAAGGTAATAAATCATAATCATTTTATAAAAACATGAAATATTAATGGTTCCAAGTTATAATAGCTTTGTCTCTATTTCTTTCTGGAATAAATTTGGATAAATAACTTTCTGCTGCTTGGCATGATTCTGCAAAGAGATATTTTGAATTGTATGGATGAATCAATGTCTGCACTGATGTATAAATGCAAATTTGAGTTTGTGATTTAGTTTTTTGAATAAATGCCTTTTCCTCTAAATTATGTAAATATCTAGTGATTTTAAAAATGCTATGTTTCCAAAGACACTCCTGATTTTAATAGGCATTCGGTAGTTCTGAGTAATTCTTGAAATGAAATAAAGAAGTTTTGCTGCTTCTTTATTATTTCAAAATGTGAAATATACTGGGTTTAATTGCACACCAGGTATCGCCAAATGTACTAGTTTTTCTACCTTCTCCTAATTCACAAAAACCTTGCCTGAAAAATAATAGTCACATGTCTAAAATACATTTCTACCTTTCAAAGAGTGCTATTGTGTAAGTTGATGCAGTATGATGATGTAGTGATACTTTAATACAAGGGGATCAAACTGGCAGCTCACGGGCTGGATGCGTCATGCACAGGCCACACCCACCCCAGCTCTGCGAAGGGGAAAAACATCATGATATGTTACGGCAACGTGACACCGCGAGTTTGACACCCGTGCTTTAATGTAATGTTCTTTACCTATGGTTATTTTAGAGCAAAATTACTGCTGAAAGAATATGACATTTAAAATTGTAACCTGATCCACCCAAAGCTATAGAACTCTAGAAGAGACCCAAGAAAACCTTGAGTAATATTTTCAATGTGCTCTTGTTTTATGATTTTCATTCTGTATATTTCTTGATTTTAATTTTTATTACGAAACCCTCAAGAAACTTGTTTTCAGACAGGTGAAAAATAAACAATGGGAATACATAGATAAAATCTGTGGTATAAATTAATAAAATCTACTTTTTTTGATACTATATAATATATTCAGTACAATTGCATACAAATGGTAAAATATTGTAAGATTATATTTTCTGTAATTAATAGTGTTACTAAGAAAGTATAACATTTAAATATAACTTAGATAGGATCCAGAGAAAAGAAACTTACACTAACATCTGAGGATCATTACCAAGCATGAATATAGTTTCTAACTGTTATATTCTGCAGAAATGAGATCTCCCAATTCACAAAATATATGTAAGCAAAGTAAAATAGAAAAAACTTCACTGAAATTTTTGATATCACCTCAGCTTTTTAACAACTACTGTAAATTTAAGAATTCTTTAAAAGCTATGTATTTATAAAATGTTAATTACAAAGTTAATTAAAAAAAACCTAAAACAAGTATTTTGAAACGTAAGTAATTTGAAAATACATATTGGGCAGTTCATATTTCCTCTGTTAAAAAAAGGGAGCAGGTGGTAAATGACTTATGAGCTTATTAAAATTTCAAATGCCTAGTTTGTGTCTGGCACAACTTCCATAAAATTTTATGACTCTCCCCAGGTTGCATGTGAGCCTGGGTGAGTGCAATTCACAATTGATCATGCCTAAGGTAATCAAATCTCCTTTGATACATATTATTGATCGTTAAAATAGTTATATAGTTAATATAACTATATTAACAACAATATAATAAAATTATCGATTGTTGAAATTCCCTTTTTAAAATGAAGTTCCCCTTTTCTTTCTTTTTTCTTTCCTTTTCCTCCCAAAATATTAGACTGACGCTGCTTTATTCAACAATAGTTTTCTTAGCCAGAGAAGCATTCCGTAAAGCTTGTTTGAGTGGGAGCTCAAGGAGAAACTGGACACAAGCATTCAATCTATTATGGCTAACGTAAGTTTAAATTACTCATTTGAACATTTTAGTTACTTCTGCAGTTTTCCTGCAATGTTGCTTGCACTTTTGAAAAGGTATAGGAGCTTGTTTTTGAAGTCATGATTGCATTGAGAAACAGGCAGTTGAGTTCCTCAAGATAGGCTATGAAATTGTTAAGGGACTTAATACTTACCTAAATTACATCTTAGTTTATCTGTAATAGTTTCATCCTAATTGCATATATTAATTATCTAATATTTAATTAGGTAATTTAATTTACCTAATTCTAATTTAATTGTAATTGCATATATTAATTACCACATCTCCATAAACCACATTTGAGAAATTGAGAAAAGCTGCTATTCAGCTCTTGCATGAGAATGATTTTCTTTGGAATAATTCTTGCCTTACTGCCTGGAAAAAGAAAGCAATCTCCAATTTTCAATGCTAATGTTCCGAAGTTAAATAAACTTTGGAAAGTCAATGCTGGTGGGAAAGACTGGATCTTTTATATAATACTCTGCTTTAGTCAAAGAAATATAAGTGCCTTGGCTTTTTTAATGAGTGAAGGAGCAAATACAAGCACGCTCTGTGTGCGTGTGTGTGTTTGTCTGTGTGTATCCACATTCGTGCATATTTGCATATAACACCTGCAAAATTTGCTGTTTGTATGCTGTTTGCTTTTTTGCTTTTTGTATTGGGTTATTAGTTTCCAAAGAGCATTCCTACCCTGAAGCACTGGATGAAAAGTATAGATTTCTCAAATAAATATGTATGCAAAAACCTTATAAGTTGTAATGCATTCCAAGAAATATTGTAATTAAACTACAGAAATAATTTATTTCTGCAGATGTAGGAAAAAACAGATGCATGTACTTTTGAAGTTTATTGTACTTACTCTTGGTAAAACTGGATGCAGTTTTTTTTCTAAGAATTCACACTGAAGACGGGAGAGAAAAGAGCAAGTTATTAATTTTGGCTTAATGGTTTATCTTCTTAACTTTTGTAGAGTTCCTTTGGGCGTATGTTGGTGTGTGTTCCTGGGCTGGATCTGGCTAGATATACTTGAAGTTCCTAATGAAAATGCAGTTCCTTACTATAATTTTGGAGTACTTGCTTTTTGTCTTTCCGCTGTGATTGAACTCCTGGGTGAACCTTTTTGGGTTTTAGCTCAAATACATTTACTTGTACGGCTAAAGGTTAGTGAAACTATATGAAATTGTATTTCTTGCTTCTTTTAAAATTATAGTAATGAATAGATGTCTGAAGTTAAAAATCTTTATTCTGACATATATTCTGACATTTTCTTATAGCTGAAGTATTGATTTACTGATTAACCTAAATACATTAACTTAAATGCATTAGTCTTATTGATGAAATAATTAACAACAACAACAACAACAATAAATGTGAATATATGGCTGACTGTGAATGAATCATACATAATACAAAGATACAAAATAATCACAAAGTATCAAGATCAGAAAATTGTAGTTGAAGTATTATGGCATAAACTGGCAATGATGGTCCCAATAATGATGGTTATTGCACATTGGGTAACATACCCAAAAGCCTTGGACAATACTTAGAAAATATGCCTATTGATAAAATCTCCAAATGTCAGATACAAAAAGCCACACTGCTTGGATCTGCACGTATAGATTATGACAGCCTACGTTTTTGGGACGAACGTGATGCGAATGAAGGCCAACATCAGTTAAAGAACTGGCAGCTGTGATTTCACATTGTTATGTATATTATAATAATATCTTTTATTTTTGTACAGTTCAAAGCAATGTACATAATTCTTCTGTTTCTTATTTTCCTCACAACAATAACACTGTGAAATGTGTTGGGCTGAGAAAGTCACACCTCTGGTCTCATGCTAGAATTCATAGTCTCTTGGTTTCTAGTCAGCATCTTAACCACTACACTAGACTGGCTAAGCAGAAGCAGTGGAAGTGCTGTTGCACTGGCAAAATGAGGTTTACATAGAGGTAGTCTTGCAGAAGCCACACCTGCATAACCATGACGTACATGAAGATTCTTCCTTTTCATCTCTGGCAATTGTTTTTATTATTTTCCTTTCCCTTTCAAAGCTGATGATGGCATTGTTTACAATATAGAGCCATCATTGCAGACCTGGAAACATTTGGGACTACAAGATTTCTTCCATAATATTGCTTTAACTGTTCATCATTGAGTGATGAACTCAACTCAACTACATTGAGTTCACTGAAATCAATAGGATTTTTAATCCTGATTTTCCTGAAACAAAGCAAGAATAATTTAACTGGGGTTCAATTCATTGTAGTTGAGTAGTTGAGTTCACAGAGGATATGAATACCCAAACAACTGAAAATGTTATCCTAAAGAAAAATTGTACTTTGAGAAGTTTCTGCTCTTATAGAAAGTATTCATGGCTTTTCAGAGCTGCATATTTGTAAAAAGGTTTCAATATAAGAATTCTGGATTCCATGCTTTTTGAATCTGACACATAAGTATTAGGAAGTTGTGTTTTTGATAAGATCTTTGTATGTTCTTTACAGGTGATTGCTGAGAGTTTGTCAATCCTTTGCAAATGCTTTTTGACAGTTCTTCTAGTAGTTTTGTATCCACACTGGGGACTCTATATCTTTTCTTTGGCTCAGGTACAATTTTCTCCCTGCTTTATTACCATTTATTGGATCTATCATATGAATTGGTTGTAGAAACTGGCATGTTTTCCTTAAGTCACATCACATTAATGGTGTTCACAAGCAAATATATTTATATCCCTGTGCACGCTAAACACATATAACTTTTAATTTAGCATGATGGATAACTGGTATGGATGGAAAGTTAGTATATGCTTGTGTCTTATGCAGAAGTGCCAGTGTCACTCTGCCAAGGAGGTGAGATGAACATAAGGGGTGGGTTAGTCTTGAAAATAATTCAGCATTAAATTTCCTACTTATAGCATTCCCCTCATCATCTTAAATTTCTTGGCTCAAGTTAAGGTGAGTGTTCACCAATACACCTGAGGTTGAACTGAAAACTCAGGTTGATAGGTTCCCCCTAGAGAAAAGTCATACTGCTTGCATCCTGTGGCCCTTGGCATCTGCCTCACCATGTTGATCCTTAAGCAGGATCGGAGTGGATGTAATTGCCTGACTTTTGAATGTTGCTGACATTCTCTTTTGTTGCTGTTCAAATAAGAATGTTGTTGCATTGCTATGTTGACAAAAAAATAATATGAATTATTTTTCCTTTGCAGCTTTTATACACTACCATTCTAGTATCGTGTTATATAATATATTTCATGAAATTTTTGGGTTCTCCTGAAGCAACCAAAAAATCATTTCCTATTACTAGAATGGTATCTTTTTTGCCTGCTTTGGGACAAAATGAGGTAAGTCCAACAACTTAAAAAAAATCAGATAACTTATTGGCACAAGATGTTTGTTATTGTTCATGAATAGCCAAATTGTCCTAATAAATTCTTAGATTAAGTATCATATATTTACCAGTTAGCTGTTAATCAGTTGTAGTTTCACAGTCATTTTTCAGGTTTCAGTTGGTTACATTTTTAATATTTACATTTTATTGTTTGAAAAAATAAGCATATGATACTTGAGATCCTGTGTGCACATTTTTGTTATATAGTAAGATAATTGGATATTGGATATTCAATATTAGTAAATTAAAAAAAATCGGTACCTGAAATGGGCTGAGACATTTTTGCTCTTAAGCTTTTTGTGAGACCTAACTATGATACGTAAACAAAGGATTTCAAAAATAATAATATTGCTATAAAAACAATATTTTTTATCAAGGAAACCTAACAGAATCTTGCAGTCTGATCAGTCTGTATTTCCTCTTCCTTCAGATATTTAGGGAGGCATTTGCCTGATTCACTTTCAAATGTTATCTGGCTATTCTGGACATAAAAATGTTTTGGCCCATTTGCCTAAGTAACATTTCCTGCAAATTCCTGTCAAGGCCATCTTTCTTATTCTCTACATCATGTGGCATATTTCTGTGCATTAAGGTTTTTCTGTCCCTTAAGAAGTGACCCCTCACAAAGTAACATCTGTCCAGCCTATACTGTCCAGCCTATACCATCTACATATAAGATGGTAAAGAGGAAATATGAGGAAAATATTTTATTAACTAGCATCAGTGGTCATTTGTTTATCACCACTGAGTAGTTTTTGTGGTACTGGAGAAGTTATATCAGATGTCTCAGCTGTGTTTTTGTAAACTTTATTTTTATAATATAAATAGTCCTTGACTTAGGTCTGATTGTTTAATGACTGCTTGAAGTTACAACGGCCTTGGAAAGGGTGTTTTATGGCCCATAAAGCTTTTCCAACTATCAGAAAGCATTGCACATACCCCTCCGTAGTTAAGTGATCGCTATCTTAGCACTTGGCAACCTGTACAACATATGATTGGTTGCCAAATGTTCCGCAGTCATGTGATACCATTAGCAATCTTCTCTGCTGGCTTCTCCACAAAGTCAGTGGACCCTCCCAGGCCTCTCTCAATGCTTAAAGCACCCTGTGCTCCTTACCTGGGACTCTGTCTGCTTAGTGACCCAGAATAACTGCTTAATAACTGCAAGATCTAACCCTATAAGCAAAAATCTTTCAATGATTTATCTGAACTTAGATTTATTTTATAAAACATGTTTCTAGTGGCTTGTTAGTTTAAATCCATAATGTATTCTTAATTATAAAAGAGTGTAACCATTTGTATACTTAAATTAATATTCTGATTATAAAACAGGTTTTTTTTGCATAATCCCACATTATGCTTTGTATTTAAAGTTATACAAATATCATATACAAGATGACTTATATGAATTCAAAATGTTAACTTATCTGTTGTATAATGTGCTCAACAAAATGCAGAGTAGATATATTAAATTTAAACAGAATTAAGAAACCTATGATGAAAAGAAATGAAGTCCATTGTTTTAATATTGGTGTCACTAAAATCATTAGGGTGCAAACTATTCTTTTGATTTTAATGAAACTTGACACTGAACGAAACTACTAAAATAATTCTGAAATGTTTCATAGAAGAAAAGATTGCGGTTACTGTAAATTATTGAGCAAAATACATTTTTAACCATTTTGATATTAGATTTAAACTTAATTTAGTGGATTTTTATTTATGTAAGCAAATCTTTAGATCCAGAGATGATTGTACCTTTTAGAAATAATAAATATGTTATATTGTACAGAAAATGGCTTTTGCTAATAGCCGCGCTAGCTCAATGATCTTGTATGCAGATCATTTTTCAGAAAAGTGTTAGAAAACCTTTAGCCTAAAGACAGTTTATTTTACTATGGAAATATATAGTTAATTCTAATATGAAAACACCTGAGTAAGCTAAAATGACTGCATTTTAATCTTCTGGTGAACAGTTCAGATGTGATAATAGAAGACATTTCTGTGAGCTGCATATTTAAATGTAGCTCTAAAAATGGAGAGTCTTCCACATTAACAGAAAATATAATAGAAACTAGACCAGGAACAGGCAAATGTATGTGTGTATTTTTATTTAATTAAGACCTTATTTTAATTAAATATAGTGTTTTAATTAAATAGGTTTTTTTCAGAGGTTGTGTCATGTAATATTTTGACTGGTATATCAGTGTAAAGTAAATTGAATCAAGCTTGACCCCTAGTGACTTCCGGGATATGTCCATGGAGTTTTCTTGGAAGTGGTATAGAGGTGCTTGCCATTACTTTCTTCCAGGATTTCTTTTTAGCCTTCTTAGCCCTGGTGTTCCAGAGAGGCCTGTCGTCCAAGTATTAACTGGGGCCAACTCTGCTGTTTTTAAACCCAGACAAAATGGGACAGGGTATTTAATTATACCTAATTATTTGTATATATTTCAGGATATTGTTAACTGGAAGGAAGCAAGGTTGACTTGGAGTTTCTTTAAGCAGTCATTCCTAAAACAGGTTTTAACAGAAGGTGAGTACGAAACTTTCTTCAACTTGAATTTTTTATTCTCAGTTGCCTTCTGCCAACAATAGCAATAAGAATGTCGTTGATTGACATTTCCGCATTTTTAGAATTGTTGGAATGGATTTAGGCTAAAGAGCAATGAGAAGAAACATGCTGATTTCATGAGATTGTTTTAATATATGTTTAGTCTTTGTTCATTGCAAAATGGAAGTTACTGAATTATTTGATAAATCTTTTGAGAATCTTTTGAGAAATACTTGCCTACTACTTCAGCTTGCAGCCCCTTATTTATTTATTTATTTATTTATTTATTTATTTATTTATTTATTTATTTATTTATTTATTTTCACACTTCTTAACCATCCATCTCCCTCAGAGAGGGGCTCTGGACTAGATTATGTAACATGAAATAGCAGAAAATTTTGTCCTTCCCACATTCTTAAATTTTAGGAAAAAAATCCTGTTTTTGGCAGTGATGGGGCAAATTTCAAAGGAGCTCAGCAACATTCCTATTTGCTTCACCTCATAATATGGGAATTGAGGTTATCTATCTATCTATCTATCTATCTATCATCTATCGACTTACCTGGTTTACATAGCCACCGATCTCTCAACAGTGACTCTATAACAATTGTGGCAAACCCTTTGCACTGCTCAGTCATTTCCCTTTTAGCGTTGAACCTACAACGGGCCACACAGTTTAGGGATTGCAACTATCATATAGTCAGACCATGTATAATTGACACTGGATTTTATTATAGATTTTAGTTGTTATTTATTATTTTATATTAGAAGTTTTAAGTGTATATATACTGAGTGCTTTTATTTGTTCTGGTCTAAGACTGTAATAAATTGTTGTTGTTGTTGTTGTGACTCTGTGGTGCACAGGTTTAAAATCAAACCAAACGAAAAAAGAAAAATAAGGAAAGTAATGGAGGCTGAGGACAAACCAGCTTCAATCATAAGAAAGACAAACTTAGTGATGGGCACATCTAACTTACAGACCATCCGAGGCAGCCCAAGGAAAGTGTGTTGCAATGGTCTACTCAGGAGATACTAAGGCATGAGTGACTATGAGCAGGGCTTCTGATCCAGGAAAATACACAGTTGGATTAGCTGTTACCTACTCTTTGAATAGGAGCTGCAAGTCCAGGAGGACCCGAAATTTACACACAGTTCTGATTAGGCAGTGCTATCCCATCAAGAACTAAAAATGGAAATCATCAGAGCCAGAGGCTCTAAAATCCAAAGCCACTAGGATTGAACTGAACCTGTTCTTCCCTATTCAGATTCCCTTAGCTTCCAGACACGAAGAACTAACCCCATCACTTGCTTATCCTGGGATAGAGATACATAACTGAGAATTATCAACATATTGATGATAACTCTCACTGTAGCAAACTGTCATTTGCAAACTATCTTGCTCAGCTGCTTCATGTAGATGTTGAATATAAACGGGGAGAGCCCAGAGAGACCCTATAAAGAAGGGAGCTTGGAATAGATCTCTCCCCTCCATCAACACTAACTGCAACTGGTTCTGAAATAAGGAGCAGAACCACTACAATGCTGTGTTCTTCTACTCCAACCCCAGAGTGGTTTCAAGGTCCAAAAGTATACCATGAGTAATGGTATTGCAGTCCACAGAGAGATCAAGGGAGTAGGGTTGGACACATGCTCCAAGCAGAGGTCTTTCAGAAGGACAATCAGTGTTGTCTTGGGTCCATGCCCTGGTCTGAAACCTGACTTGAAAGGGTCCAGATAATCTGCTTCCTCCAGGGCTCTCCCAACAACCTTTCCTAAAAGGGGGAAGTAGGAAACACAATGGAAATTGTCAAGATAAGATAGGGTAGGGTAGGGTAGGGTAGGGTAGGGTAGGGTAGGGTAAGGTAACCTTTATTGTCACTTCTTTTTCTGTGAATACACTGTTTGGAAAGAGAGTTTCTTAAGCAGAGTAGACCACTGGCTTCTTAAGCCTGAGCAGGATCACCCTTTAAGAAAGAAATACTAATTTGAAATATTAATTCTATAGGTGAAAGATATGTGATGACTTTCCTGAATGTATTAAACTTTGGAGACCAAGGTAGGAAAGACTTAACAAAATTTATAAGCATGGAAGAAATATATGTTAACATCTAAAAATAGTCTAAAAGCATTTTTATGTGATTCTGACTTTTGATGATAAATATAATAAAGGTTTGAGGTATTTCGTTGGTGTGTTATCTAATATCAGCTAATCTGATTATGAGGCTAAGATTACAAAATGTCAAAATGATCGGAGGTGTGCAGAACTTCAATTTTAAAATCAAATGTTTTGGACTGTCCAGACGCAAGTGGAGCACCTCTGTGCAACTCTTCAGAGTAACTGTATCTTTTCTCTCCATAATGATATTCTGATATCAAAATGTGGAATTTATTTATTTATTTATTTATTTATAAAATTATTTGCCGTCCATCTCGTATCCAATGACTCTGGGTGGCTTACAACATGAAAAACATTAATTATAATTAAACATCAATTATAAAACAACAGATAAAACATTATTGTCCAAGCAAAACAAATCTCAATACAAAATGACTTATTGATTAGCATAGGTGCCTAAAATTTACAGTATCACTTTTAACTTTTTGGACCTTGGAACTGAGTTCCCCATTAGAATCCCTCTGGCAGAGGCATTTAGAAATGCCACACTCATTTGGACAGTCAAAAGCCTCACATTGTTATAATGCTTTAGACCATGGGTGTCAAACTCGCCACATCACGTTGCCATCACGTGACGTTTCATGATGTTTTTCTCATTCGTGGAGCTGGGGTGGGCGTGGCCTGTGTGTGATACATCCAGCCTGCGGGCTGCCAGTTTGACACCCCTGCTTTAGACTGTCAGACCTGGGAATAAAAAGATTTCTCTTTTTATTGAAGCGGGGGAGGGGGGGAGAAACCATTTAAAATGAACTAACAGGGAAGTGTCAAACCCCAATGCATGCATCATTCAAGTTGCCTGAAATTAGTACTGGAATATCTGG
The DNA here is from genome assembly GCA_003457575.1 of Thermophis baileyi. Lineage (NCBI taxonomy): Eukaryota > Metazoa > Chordata > Lepidosauria > Squamata > Dipsadidae > Thermophis > Thermophis baileyi. The sequence continues at coordinate 819,198 of QLTV01004436.1, read as the reverse complement.
ATATAAATATAGCAAATTAATAATATAGTTATCAAGAAGGTCTGTTAATGTCATATATTTACAAAACTGAGGTATCTGTTATTAATCATAATAGTACAAGGCTTAAATTGAAGGAAAAAGGCTAAGGCCATGCTAGGATATGGCTTTAATGTGATCACAGGGATAGCAAATTTAGTGGGAGCAATTATTGTATTCTCAGCTTCATGAGGGGTTCCTATTGTTTATACTGGGTGAGACTCTAAGAGCAGAGTGGGCATAGCCAGGTATAAATAGATCAGGTTACTTGGAAAAAGAAAATGCGAAAAACAGTTCTGCAGGCCTCCCAAACCCTCTGCTACGCGCCCTTTGTGCAAAAACAGGCCCTTTTTCACCCATTTTTGCGAAAAACAGGGCGCACAGAGGGTTTGGGAGGCCTGCAGAGTGCTCCTGGGGGCTGGGGGAAGGCAAAAACGCCCCCATTTTTGCAAAAAATGGCCTGTTTTTTGCCCATTTGTCACAAAAACGGGGGTGTTTTTGCCTTCTTTCAGCCCCCAGAAGCACTGTGCAGGCCTCCCAATCCCTCTGCGCGCCCCGTTTTTCGCAAAAATGGGTGAAAACGGGCCCATTCGCAAAAACGGGACATGGGGGCGGGGCTTCAGGAGGCCAAAAATGGCTGTATTCGGTTTATAAGACGCACCAACATTTCCACCCTCTTTTAAGGGGGAAAAAGGTGCGTCTTATACTCCGAAAAATACGGTAATTCCAGAGGGTTCCTCATTTATCATCTAGCTACCGTATGTTCCAGGAGAGGATGGAGATTAAATTATAATCATGGAGGAATCAATATTAGGGATCTCAACTGAGACCTGAGCAAACCATCTGGGGGAGATAGTGGGATGCAAACATTATCCCTAACTATTGATTTGTTTTCCTGTGGAATCTTCTGTGAATGCAGGTGAATATGAGGGGGCAGTTTGTTTTCAAAAGGAAAGAAGGAGAGAGAGAGAGAGAGAGAGAGAGAGAGAGAGAGAGAGAGAGAGAGAGAGAGAGAGGAATGGAATGAAAGAGAGAGAGACAGAGGGGGGAAAGAAAGAAAGAAAGAAAGAAAGAAAGAAAGAAGAAAAAAAAAAAAGAAAGAGAGGAGGAAAAAAGAAAAAAAAAAAGAAAGAAAGGGAGGGAGAGAGAGGGGGAGGGAGAGAGAGAGAGAGAGAGAGAGAGAGAGAGAGAGAGAGAGAGAGAGAGAAAGAGAAAACTTAGGCATAGGCCCAACTAGGGGACAATATCAATGACTGCAGAGCTTGAAATCCCTGGGGAATGGCTGTCAGTAAAAGAGCTATTGGTACTTCTGTGGAGAAATCAGAATTGTGAGGAGTCGAGGAGTCATATTCAGTATGAATTTATGAATAGATTGTGGCAGTTTCTAATTGTCTAGTGATGCCATATGTAAACTTCAGTCATGCAGTAAACTGATTCTAAGTGTATACTTTCTCTTAATGATAATGACATATCTGATTCCATGTTAATGAAAGAACGAAATAATACCGTATATGCTGCATTGGATAAGTTGAGACAGCTGACTTTCTAACATGGCAGTATGCTGGTCTTTATTTGTCAATGAATTCCCAGAGCATTGAATTATAAGGATTTAAGTATAACACATCTGGAAAACATCAGATTGAAGATTTCTACTATAGTTCAATGAACAAATGCAAGGTCTTAGTGTTTTTAAAATTCTGCACTTTGAAAAGGGATAGTTTATTTTTCTTGGAACTGAAAATGATTTTCCATTTGTATGAAATAAGTTTGCCACAGTAATAATTGTTTGCTCATTAGTGTGAATAGAGTAGATTTCTCTATTTGGTTGATTGTTGTTATAAAAATAAATTATTATATTATTTTAAAATTGTTATATTGGCTCTCTGGGTTACAAGTGTTATTCAAATAATTTATCTGGAACCTTGTAAAATGTTATTTATAATACTTATAATACTTTTAATCTTAATATAATATTTATAATATTTTTAATCTTAATAGAAACATGTTTTTAGATAGAGACTAATTTATATTGTGAACAGACATTAAGTTAATAATAAACATATTAACTTTATTTTTCTCCTCCTTTCCAAAGGTGTATATGATATTATAAACAACCTTGGTTCTTTGACAGCTAGATTTATATTTTTACCAATAGAAGAAAGTTTTTATGTATACTTCGCTAAAGTTCTAGAACGTGGGAAAGATACTAAGTTGCAAAAACAGGTAGGTTTAGTCTTATCATTTGTTAATTTAACATGCTATAGAAGTAAAAAGGATGAAAGTATTGATCAATGTTTTCTAAAGCATTAATACACGTTTTCACTAGAGAGAGGAAAACTGATAAGATGTATAATTAAGCATAGAATGGAGAATGTATGTAGGATTTTTTCTTCTCATGATATAGAACCGCTATATTATGACAGAAAGCTATTTGGTGAAATTGAATGGTGAGAAAATGAGGATGGGTAAAAGGAAAGGAATATATTTGTTGCATTTTACAAATTGCTCTCTGAACTTAATGGAAGGTCTAAAAGGCTGAGAGATAAGTGTATGGATGATATGGCCTCAGAGTCAGCTTCCTCCACCATTAGCCCCTGGGAACAGCAACTGGAGGATAATGAACTCTTCTCAGAAAAATTTGTTTGGCTGATTTCAGAACACAGTGCTGGTCTTCTGTCCTTCCAAGAGGCCTCTTTGTATGTTAATTGTTCTAAAGTACTTTACAGAACTAAGTAAGAAAAATCTTGATGTATCATGGTTTTCAAAAAATGTTAAAGAAAACACATTGTCCTATAAGCGATGTGTGTGCAAATAAAGGTATATGTAATATAT
>QLTV01004436.1:798603-815770 GCA_003457575.1 Thermophis baileyi | reverse complement strand
TATATATATATATATATATGCTAAAATTATACTAGAATTTGTGATTTAAAAGCAGGATGTTATTTTCAATTAATTTCACTATAGTAAATTATTTTCGGTGAAAGTATTCAGGATTGGATTGCTAGCTCTTGAATAAGTATGAATATACATTTCATATAAGAGTTTATGAGTAAAATGCAAAATATTATGTAGAAGTAATATTACATAATTTATCTACTACCCAGACCTCTTACTGTGGGGGAAAAAATTGAAGGAGAGTGCTACATGTGCTGTTTTGAATCCCGGAGAAAAAATCTAAACCTAAAACAAACAAACAGTGCAAGATAATTAAGGCTTGGAAATCTAGGCCGCAGAAATCTGGAAGTTCATTAAATGACAACAAAGAGAATTTTCACTTGCAGTCATCTGGATTTTTGCAGCCTAGATAGATTAGGCCTAAGTATCATGTTTATTTTAAGATCTGATTGATTTGCTGTAAAAGTAAAAAATAAAGTCTGACATAGTTTACTAGGAATGTTGAGTGTTCTTGCTTTCCCTATACTGCATTTGAAGGTAGCTGTCAAATAGATTTACTTTTCCATAGCAGATTTCCCAGTGAAATTAAGATATTTTTAATGAAGCACTTTGTACAGATCAATTTATGTCTGTAAGTTTCAGCATATCATGTACATTTAAATGTGTCTACTAATAAACATATTCTATAAAATTTGCCTTTGCTTTATTGTAATAACTTCACTGTGACTAAAAAACTAAACACAGCACATTATAAAGATGCCAAGAGTTCCCTGTTGCACTATAAATTTAATATAAATAAATGAATAAAATCTGATTATTCTATGCATACGTTTAGCATAATAATCTTGAACAGTTTTGTTGTTTACATTAAATAAATATATAATTCCTTTTTAGGATGAAATTTCTATGGCAGCTACTGTATTAGAGTCACTGTTGAAACTGGTGCTTTTGATTGGCTTAACCATTACAGTGTTTGGTTTTGCCTATTCGCAGTTGGCACTGGATCTTTACGGAGGATCAATGCTCAGTTCAGGATCAGGTAATATTTATACAAAACCATTTTGAAAGCAAACTCTACATAGAGGGAATAGGAAGGGAAATTATGCCATGAGAACCAGTGTTATATTGTTAGTGGTTTACTTCTGTACTCAGTTCATCTTTTATAATTGGAGAAGGAAACCTCTGCTCTCTAGACCAGCGGTTCTCAACCTGTGGGTCGCAACCCCTTTGGGGGTCGAACGACCTTTTCACAGGGGTCGCCGCGCGCGCTAGCCCGCCATCTTGGAAATGCTCCCAGTTCGGCCGTGCCTGCGGGTCGCCGGACAGCTGGTAGCCACAGAAGCGGGAGACTTCACCCACCCGCCTGGACACCGCCATTTGAGTTCTTTTACCCTCTGCGCATGCACAGAACGCTTTGCGCATGCGCAGAGGGTAAAAGAACTCAAATGGCGGCGTCTGGGCGGGTGGGCGAAGTCTCCCGCTTCCGTGGCTACCGGCTGTCTGGCGACCCGCAGGCACGGCCGAACTGGGAGCATTTCACCCCTGGTGCCACGCCCCCTTTGTCACCTCATCGCGTGCGGGGAGGGGGCGGGGGTCGCGGCGGGTCGCAGCATTAAAAAGGTTGAGAACCACTGCTCTAGACTTTGCTGAAGTAAAGCTTCTACTTTCCTTCACCATTGGGCACACTGATTAAAGTTGCACAGGGAACAGTAGTCCAGTAACATCTGGTGGGCTGCAGGTTCGACTCTCATAATTTAAAATACAGCAGCAACCTTTCCCTGAGACTTGAGAGAGTTGCTAGAATTGAAGTATTTATCAACCTATCTATTTGTTTGGTTTGACTTTCTATGTGGTAGCTTCATACACTCCACATACATTTATCTAGCTTTCAACGGATGACTCAATTTTTAATATAAAATTAATTTGGAATAAGTAGAATAGATTAATCAATTGTCTTTTGGCATCTGCCGCTTTTGTGAAAAAGATGTATAATTCTGTTAATGGATTGCATATTAAAAGCAGCCATCTGGCTTGCAACAGGCCTTTAGTTTGGCTAGTAAAGCTTTCTCTGACATTGATGGAGACCAAAAAAAGGAGCAGCCCAGAGTTGTCTTATCAGTGAAATAGACAGCATATAAATTTAATAACTAAATAAAAATAAAATAAATTGCATCTAGAGTTTAACCCATATTCAAACCTAATTATTGATACTATTTCTTATACTACGTTTGCTTTGAAATTCAATACTTGCTAGATTATACTCTAAGTTGATTGTTTTTATAATTTATTAATATTTTTATTTGCATTTGTGTACAAAATTAAGGTTATGTGTGATTAATTTACTTGTCACAATGTTTAATCAGGTCCAACTCTCCTTCGTTGGTATAGTTTGTATGTCTTGCTGCTTGCTGTTAATGGGATAACAGAGTGTTTTACATTTGCTTCAATGTCTAAAGAAGAAGTGGACAGGTAATGTAAAATTGCCACAATTACCAAAAGTTAATTTTAATTCTATATTGTCCGTAATTTTGAATGAGGAATAGAATCCAGTATGTAGAACCACAGAATAAGTAATAGTTTATTAAATTTGATAGCTATTTTCCCATGGATAGAAAAAAGCATTCATTTACATGAGGAACTATTCATGAACTGAAAGATCTAATCTAACTGGAAAGTTTACTGATTGCTAGATAAGTAGTTTATGATAACTCACCTAGTCCCTGAAGATTCACCTAGATCAGGGGTGGGTTCCAACTTACCTCACTGCCGGTTCGCTCCCTCCCAGGCCGCGTGGGGGCACCTTGTGGGTGCGCGTGCGCTTTGTGCGCGTGCATGCACAGTAACAAAAAATCCAAAAAAAAAACCAAAGCTGAAAAAAAGATGGCGACCGCATGCACAGTGCTGGAAGTTGGCTTCTGCGCATGCTCAGAAGGAAAAAAAAAAATCTCAATTTAAAAAAAAAAAAATCGAAAAAAATAAAAAAAAAGATGGCGGCCCCCACAGACTGGCACCGACCGATCTGGTTCGGTGACATCATCGTGATGTCACCAGCGGGCCACTACCGGTTCGGGAGAACTGGTCCGAACCGGGAGGAACCCACCCCTGACCTAGATGTATAATCAATTGGAGTTGAAGGATTGATTTTAATTATCAAAGTCAAGTTAGGGGTGTCCCCACTAAATGAAATTGCATACCTGCAATTTCAGGTATTCGGGTATTGTGAGGGTTGAGGTTGAACATGATCCTGGGTATGAATCTTCTATTCTTCCATTCATTCCATTAGTTCTACCACTTAGGCATAGGAGATATTCATGAGTACAATTCTTGAAAAGGATAATGATTTGTGAATTATTTATATTAGATTGTTTTCTAATAAAGGTAGTCCTTGACTTATGACAATTGAGCCCAAAACTTCCATTGCTAAGCAAGATAGTTAAGTGAGTTTTACCCCCATTATACCCCCTTTTTTTGCCACAATTGCTAAATGAATCACTGCAGTTGTTAAGTGAATCTGGCTTCCCCCTTGACTTTCCTTGTCAGAAAGTTGCAAAAGGTGATCACATGACTCCAGGACACTGGAACTATCATAAATATATGCCAGTTGCCCAGTGTCTGAATTTTGATCACATGACCATGGCGATGCTGCAATGGTTGTATGTATGGAATAAGTCATTTTTTTCAGTACCATTGTAACTTCGAACAGCCAGTAAATGAATGGTTATAAGTCGAGAGCTACCTCTATATTAAAGGACTGAATTTCAAGTCTGTAGGATAGAATCCCAAGCTGTATTTGGAGGGAGGTGTTTGTTGAATTGGTTAGAATCTTAGCTATTTGAGGTCCTAATAAATAAAACTGGTTTCTTGGTGCAGTTCCTATATGTGTCATGGACCCACCTTGGTCGGTGCCGGTCCGTGGGTACTGCCATTTTTTTCCGGGAATTTTTGGCGGCTTTTTTTCGTTTTGGGCCGTTTGTGCTCTGCTGCTGCTTTGGAAAGGGCCCTCCCACCTGCCCTCAGGTGAAGGCTGTCCTTTATTCTTCGCCCAAAGCACAGCTGATCAGCTCCTCAGCTGTGTTTCGGGCAGATTATAGTCACTGAGCATGCGCGGACACAGAATTGCACCGGGGGAGCGCGCGCGCGTGTAACCCTAAGCCACGCCCACAGAGTGGTAGCAGAAATTTTCGGAACCCACCCCTGTGTATAACAATATTTAATACTGGCCTATTTTTTAAAGAAGAGTTGAGAACATTCTAGTTATAAACTTTTAATTAATTTGTATGTGCCTGATCTGTATTTGGAGCAGGGAAAATAGTCAATGAACAAAGGCTTTCAGAGTTGTTCAGGCCATAGAATCTTACTTAAAATCTTTGAACCTAAGGAGCCCTTTGGTGGTGCAGTGGTTAGAATGCAGTATTGCAGGCGGACTCTGCCCACAGCTGGAAGTTCAATCCTGCCCGGTTCAAGGTTGACTCAGCCTTCCATCCTTCTGAGGTCAATAAAACGAGGAGCCAGATTGTGGGGGCAAATGCTGACATTTGTAAACTGCTCAGAGAGTGCTGTAAAACACTATAGAGAGGTATATAAATCTAAGTGCTATTGCTATTGCTAAGCTTTGGTACCTGCTTCTGAAAGTTAGCTGACTCACCCTGCTCTTTTCGCTAAAGCTTAGAAAAATTACCATGGGTGCCCAAAACTGCATTCAAGTGATTTCCCTCCCCCTTTCCTCTCTATCATGGAAACTCCGTAAAGTTTTCATGGAACTTTGGAAAACCTAAAGCAGCATTCTTCCTGTAACTTCCTATTTTGAACCTTTAGAGTCTTGCTAGTTAAGGGGCTTACCAACTGCAAACTACAGCAAACTCACATTGCTTCTTCTTAAGTTTCTGGTCGCTTTCTTTCTTTATTCTTGTCTTCTCTCCAGCAGTCTCTCTGTTGGGTTCAACAATGACAGAACTTCTTATGGACTCCCTTCACTAAAAAAATGGGATACATTCAGCTATATCTGCCTTGAAAATAACCAACGTTGAACTGTATAGCACAGTCAAACATCAGCATACAAAATTTTGTTATGTCATAAACTGTTTTATGATAATTTTTATGTCATAAAATGTTTTATAAAATTTTATAAAATTCCACGAAAGACATGGATCCCAGATTTTGAATGCATTCTGTAAGTTATTCTGTTTGGTTCAAAACGTTTTGCCCTATGGTGCACTGCTTTACCCAGTTAAAGGTTACCGGAAAAAAGAGCTTTAGTAGTATATAGATAGGCTTCTCTGCCATTTCCAGTCACTATTTAGCTGAATATTTCTTATATAGTAATAAACATATGGTTACTGCTAGATATGGTCCATTATGTTTATGAAACTCTTTTTCAGGGAAGAGTATACATGTGACTTGCTTTTTTAGCAGTCAGTGAACACCTAACTGATTCATTTGCCAATAAGTAGTCATCCACATAGCTAAAATATTCAGATTTTCAAATATTCCTAGCGATCCCTCATTGAAGTTTTTTATCTGTATGGTGTCTTTTAGTCATATTATTCTGAGTGGTACATTATATAAATTTACAAGGATACTATAAAATGCTAGTCCACATCAATGGTTCATAAAATGGCACCAGGAACTTACTGATAGTCTTTTTAAATATATAAAGTGCAAAGTCTTAAAACTAAGTCTAGCCATTAGTATTTACTTCTCCACCATTCACTGGTGTGACGAAACAAATAAGATGCTACCCTTGGTCACAGTGAGCAAATTCATTCTGCTTGATCTTGGGTGCCCTGACCTTTATTGATACTGATCTTTAAACCTTGTACTCACTCCACAGACTCCGCTAGAAACAGAACAATTATCCCTGAAATTGTAAGTTTTGGTGAGAAGGTTAGCCTTTAAAATACAGCGCAGCTCCTTCTTGGGAGAATAAGCTTCATCATAAAGGTCTGCCTTAGGTCTTTCTGTTATAGCTGTGAATTAATTTCAGTACTGCGACTGGCATAATAATAGCTGCCAGCCTCCTGTTAACTTTGCTCTGACACCACTATATGTTGTGGAGGTCTTGTACATAAACAAATAAAACTTTGCGTCTAAACTTTATAAGTAAGTAACTACCTATTCTGTTTTTCTTCTGCTTAAAAATTCTGATGCTGCATATGCTAATTTTATTGACTAAAGAAATTTTAACTTTATAGAGAACTTATCCCACTGAAAACAAATGATTAATTAAATGTTTTAACATTTTGAATTACATATTTAAGATAATATAGGCTTCCATGCAAATTGCTGTCACTGTGCAGCTTCCATAATTTTGTTTTAAATTGACTTTTGATCAAGTAAAATACATTTCAGAGAGTTGTAAGATGTGAATAATTGTAAATTCCCAGTAAAGCTATCCTCTAGTGTGAAAGGCAAAAACCTTGAAGATGTTCATTACAGCATTCTAGTTCAAGATCAGAATAATATTGAATTAATCCTCATTTTCATGAATGTGTTATTAATTCCCACTTCCCATGCATGGGAATCTGTGCATTAAAGAACTTCCTTAGACAGCATATGAGTGTGAGGAAAGCAGAGACATTGAAATATTAAAAGGATGTTTAAGATACTGTTTAGTTCAGTTTGATCAGTGGCATAGCAAAACAGTTCTCTATAGATAAAGGTGTGGACAGTGAGAAAAGGTACTGTTATTAAATATTTCATTTTAAATTGACATAAATAGATGTCACTGTTTATAAGCCCATATCCACATAACAGAAATATTAATATTGACAGGCAGTCCTTTAAAAACACAATTACCATTCAATGCATATTTGTGGCTGCCTTTAGATATCTACTTTTCAGTTCAGTTTTTAGACTTCATCAGCTTTTCAGTAGAGCCCTTTTTTAATTAAAAAAAACCTTAATAAAACTTATGATGGTTGCTTGTGTGTTGTTATTTATATCATCCTTATATCATCTCATTTTATATCACCTGGTTTGGACATAATGCCAAACTACTGTTTAGTATGACATACAAAAACTTTCTCTCTGGATGTATGTCAAGAGATCAAACATTTTTAACCTCTTGTTTAATTTACATAATTTTATCATTATAGCTAAGTCCAAAACTACTGTTAATCTTTGTAATAATAGTTAAGGGACTAAGTCAGGATCAGCAGCTGTGGTTGGTAATTGGTTTTCTCTGCCATAGCTATATACCTCAGTTTGCTATATTTGGATGTAATGTATAAACTATGCTTAAATTGAATACAGGCCTGAAAGTTTTTAATGTTTTTGAGACTGCAACAAAAGATAGAAGAAAAAAAGATACAAAAGCTCATCATTTAGTACTGAGTCTCAGTGAGGTTTGTACTTATAATAAAACATTTTCTCAATGTTCAAAGCAGTGCATATATTGTATCTCACACCTGCTTATAATGTGGATCTAATCTGTGTCTCCTTCATTATGAAATAATCATTTTAAATGTATTTTTTCCCACAATGGTCAATAGGAAATGCGTTTTTCTTCTTTTAAGTTTTTGGAAGGTGAGGTGATAGATGGGAGAAAGTGATAAAACAATTTTCTCTTCTGGCCATATCTGGAATATTGCTGCTCTTAGATTAGATTAATAAATTGTCTGGAATAAGATTGAACTAAAGGACGGTCAATTTACAAAAGCCAGACACAGAAAATGAGCCAAACACAAATTCAACACTTGAATAAAATTTCATGGTTTAATTTACAATATTTTTCGGACTATAAGACGCACCGGAGTATTAAGATGCACTAAGATTTAGAAGAGGTAAACAGGAAAAAAAAAGTTTTTGCCCTCCCCGGCCCCCAGGAGCACTCTGCAGGCCTCCCAAACCCCCCACGCATCGCAAAAACGGGGCACACAGAGGCTTTGGGAGGAACAGGGTGTGCAGAGGGGTTGGGAGGTCTGCAGAGTGCTCCTGGGGGCTGGGGGGGCAAAAACGTGATGCATGGGGGGAGGGGTTGAGAGGCGAAAAACGTGCCCCCACGCGTCGCGTTTTTGTCCTCCCCAGCCCCCAGGAGCACTCTGCAGGCCTCCCAAAGCCTCTGCGCGCCCCGGGATGGGATGCGCGGGGCGGGGTTTCGGGAGGCCAAAAATGGCTGTATTCGGTGTATAAGACGCACCAACATTTCCACCCTCTTTTAGAGAGGAAAAAAGTGTGTCTTATACTCCAAAAAATATGGTACTTCCTGACTTGGTCTCAAGGAAGGGAACTGGAACTCACCTACTCCATATTACAAGATATTTCAGCAGTGATCTGCTGGTTTTTTAGGTTCCTAGCCAATGAGATCTGCATATAGAACGAGTTAGAGGTTTACTTAAAGTAGCCTAAAAATAATTCCATCTCTAAGACCTTAAATTGCTAAGATGCTGAAATGGTGTAAAATGTTTTCACTTCTTTCATTTTTGTTTTTAGGTATAACTTTGTCATGCTGGCTTTGTCCTTTGCATTTTTGTGCATGTCCTATTTCTTGACCTCTTGGCTAGGAAGCATAGGATTTGTCCTTGCCAACTGCTTCAATATGGGGATCCGAATTTTACACAGCCTCCACTACATCTATAGATACTTCGGATGCAGCCCTTACAGACCTTTGAAGGGCCTTCTTATTTCACGATTCCTGATTGTTGTTTATCTCATCAGTGGGATGAGCACTAAGGTTTCAGAGGTGGGTGATTATTTTTTTCTTCCAACTTTGTTTCATTTGGACAAACTAGCACTTCCTTCTACTGTTTGGAGAGTCACTTTGTGAAGTGCCCCATTAACCCACTAGGTCAAAATAGCTGCATCTTCTGAATTTGTCAACTTAAAGACCCTTTTCTGGTTTTCTGAGCCTAAAGAGAAAAGTATCTTCTCTGAATGCCCACATATTCTCAGACCACCAGGATAGAGTCTTGAACAATTTTCAACAGAGGCAGTCACCTTAATGGTCTAAGAAAACCTTAGAAGTCTAAGTCAACTGATAGAAAAGGAGTTAAGAGAACCATAATCTTCCACTTGATTTGCACAGTCCTGTTGTTTTCTTCCAACTTTGTTTCATTTGGACAAAGCAGATGACTAAACTAGCACTTCCTTCTACCATTTGGATTGGAGAGTCACTTTGTGAAGTGCCCCTTTAACCCACTAGGTCAAAATAGCTGCATCTTCTGAATTTGTCAACTTAAAAGACACTTTTCTGGGTTTCTGAGCCTAGAGAAAAAAGTATTGTTAAATAAATTGCATCAGTTGTAATAAGCAAAGTGAAAAAATGACATATTGCTGTTCCGTATATACAGATCATACTTGCAAATACATCTGAATGAATGTGGTGTCTGTTTCCATGTACTTGGTGTGTCTGCATCTACCTATGAAATAGGTGGCACATGGTTCATGGTTTTTATTCCATAAATGGTTCAGAAATAATGCCAATAAGAGATCAATTACCTTTATTAAAATGATTTTAAAGGTTTGAATAAAGCTCTGTATCTGATTATCATGCTGCAGTGTCTAGCAGCTTCCATTCTGCTAGAGTTGTGAATGGTTTTGGATCAGACATTACTTTTAAGTGATATCTGATTTATATGAGCCATGGTGGCACAGTGGTTAGAGTGCAGTACTGCAGGCTACTTCTGCTGCCTGCCGGCTGCCTGCAATTTGGCTCAAGGTTGACTCAGCCTTCCATCCTTCCGAGGTGGGTAAAATGAGGACCCAAATTGTTGGGGGCAATATGCTGACTCTGTAAAAACCGATTAGAGAGGGCTGTAAAGCACTGTGAAGCAGTATATAAGTTTAAGTGCTATTGCTATTGCTATATAGAGTAGGGCAATTTTGCAAGAAAATGATTAAGAAACAGGTTATAGTTTGTAGGTGATATCATCTTTCCTTTACCTTTGAATCAAAAGCATTAACCTGGTGGTAAATGAGGTTTGCTTTCTTTGTCATAGTAATTTCAGTTTCTTTTCTTTGTAGGTGTTTCTGTGCTGTGATAAAGGGTGGATGGCCAGATTAATTCATGTCACAGTTGGAGCACTTTGCCTTACGGCAACTCTTACGACAATATTTTTCACAGAGACAAACCTAATCCATTTTGTTAGAATGCATATTTTATCAAGATATTCCAAAGAACAATTAAAATAATGTTAAGTATATATTTGATATAGGGATTTGTATTTAAATGGATAATTATTATACAAAGATGTATAAAGATGTAATGTTTCTGATGATTATCTGATTGAAATATTGAAACAGACATACAGGGAATCCTCACTTAATGACCAGTCATTAAGTGAAGTTTCCCTGTATGTCTGCTTCAATATTATCATTTAGCAACCGTTCAAAGTTACAATGGACCTCTGCAGAACTATGTATAACCTGATTTTGAAGTTCAGATGACTGTACTCTCCTCTGAGTTCATGGAATTGCATTTTGGGTGCTTGGCAACCAACTCACAATTATGGCTGTTTACTGCATCCTGCAGTCATATGATTGCGACTTTTGGCATTTTTATTCTTGGTTTCCAGCTAACCATAAAAAGGGAAGCTTTTTAAAAAAAAAAAAAAAAAAAAAAAAAAGCCCATTGGGGGAAACAGGTTTATTTTACGACCATGGCATTAACTTAATGAATATGGTGTTTGCTTACAACTGCAAAAAGGTTGTTAAAAACAATCATGGTCACATGGTGATCCTCTAAACAACTACCATGACTTAACAACCATAATTCCAGGGTCAATTACATTAGTAAGTTGAGGACTACCTGTAGTTGGTGACAAAATTAGGTTTTGAGCCTGAAACATTTTAAATTGACAACTTTGCCAGGTGCCAGCAATTTGTGAATGGAGTTGTTTTCTAAGTATATTTTATGCTGGAGGTTACTGCTTCAGAGGGTTCTGGTTGTTTGGAATGCCTTTTAATGATATACATGGAGGAATTTAAATGTGAGCCAGTGTGGTGTAGTGGGTAACATGCTGGACTAGGAATGAAGAGAGTCAAGTCCTGCTCCTCAATTAGGCATGGAAGCTAGCTGGGTGACTTTGAGCCAGTCATTCTCTTTCTCTGTTTAGACTGCAAAGTTCAAAAAAATTTCACACAAGGCCAGTGGAGTAAAATATGGTCCATAACCAGTGGTGGGATTCAGTTGGTTCTGGCCAGTTCGGGCGAACCGGTAGTTAAATTGCTGGCTAGCCCTGCCCCTTCCTATCCTGCCCCTTCCAGGAGTCCCCATGCCCTCCATTTTGGCTCCCAGGTAAGTGCAGGGAGGCCTCCTAGGCTCAAAATGGGGTGCGGGGGGGCGTGCCCCCCTGCGGCCCGTTTTCACTTCCCAGGAGGCTTCAGGGAGGCTTCCTAGGCCTGTTTTCGCTTCCCAGGAGGCTTCAGGGAGGCTTCCTAGGCCCAAAACGGGGTGCGGGGTGTGTGTGCGGCGCGTCCTCCCCGTGGCCCGTTTTTGCTCCTAGGGGGGTGCAGGAGGCCAAGTGCTGCCTGTCACACACCCTGGCCATGCCCAACATGGCCACGCCCACCCAGCCACATGACCACCAAGCCACGCCCACAGAAATTTTTTTGAATCCCACCACTGTCCATAACCTTCAGTGAAGATGATTTCATTGAAGAGTCTGTGAGGACTGATGAATTGATTTGAGACGATTATAAAAACATGGGGGAAATATACTTTTATCTGTCGGATGAAAACTTTTGTTAGTGGGAAGGGATAACCAGATAATATTCAGGAGTTAAAATAGTAATTTAACTGTACTGCTAAAGTAAACATAAAGCAAGCGTATGGGATTTTTTTTTCTTAAAAAATCATAATTGTCAGGGATTTTACTTCATTTTTATACAATACTTAAATATTGTAAATATTGCAAATGCAAATATTAATATATTTTATAAATATTTGAAATGTAACATCAAGTGTTATTTGCTATAATATTCTATTTAATTAAAAAAAACAATTTATATGAAATCATGTTAAAACAATATTTAAGGGGAATAAGGAAAATTATTTGGAAAAATAGAACAAAAGCCACATTAAAGTGTTAAAAATAAATATGGGAAGACTGATATACTGATATCTATAACTGTAGCGTGGAAAGCATTAGTAACATAACATTTAATGTTATGATTATCTTGCATCAGTAAATAAAGCACAAATTTAAGTGTTTCTATAAAACATACAACTAATATGTTTTCTTTGATTTCAGATATTACATTTCAGTAGCAAAGCTCAGGTAAAGCATGCTTTGTTAAAGTCACGGGCAATTATGTATCATTAAATCACTTGGTATAAATATCGTTAATCTTTATCATGTTCAAGCTCCAAGAACCTTGGAAGACACATTTGATTTGTTTTCTTGAGTAATAAGTGAGTGGCATTTTCAGAAGCAATAGGAATAGCTGATCTTCCCATGCCATATTCCTTCTCAGAGCCATAAATGCTCTACAATAGGGGTGTCAAACTCAAGGCCCGCGGGGTGCTTAGATCTGGCCCATGGGGCTGCCCTGGAAACAGCGAAGGACAGGCCCGTGGTGCTTCTTCCAGTGAAAATGGAGCTTGGGAGAGCCGCATACAGCCCCCCCCCCCGAGCTCTGTTTTTGCTGGAAGACAGCGGTGGGTTGCTCCTTGTTTGGCCCAGTTCTGCGAACCGCTAGTGGCGGCGGGAGGCTCTGCCCACCTGCTGGAACGCTTCTGCGCATGCGCAGAAGCATCGCACACGCGGTCACAAGCAAACCGGTAGCGATGGGGTTTAGAACCCACTACTGCTGGAAGAGCGCTCGGGCCACCACAGATGCCCCCAACACAAGTAACATCGAGCTGGCCACGCCCACCCTGGCCATGCCCGCCCAGCTCCCCGAGGTCAAACACAACCTTGATGCATCCCTCAATGAAATTGAGTTTGGCACCCCTACTCAACAATCTCTCACACGAGCTACTCTGCTATTCCACAGCATCTTTAGTTCATAGTTGTAACTTTAAGGGGTGTGAGGACTTCTAGGCTCAGAAGGACCTAGTAAACCTAGTTTCCTCTCTGCCTCTCTTTGTTGGTAATACAGGAGTACTGGATCATAGGAGCCATGTTTTGTATTTGTTAATTATAAATTTAATTCCAGTGTTCTCATAACTGTTATATTAAAATGATGCGTTTTTGATGAACTGAAGGCCTTTTCATTCCTGAAAAATGTTTCCATGTTCCTGTGAAAGATTCGGCATGCACAGGATGTATTCAATCAAAGGTTGGTAGAAATATTGGCTTCTGTTTCCTACCATAGAATATATTGCTGCTGCTGCTGCCTGCTAAATTTACGACTGTCCTTTAAACAGCCTCCCCAAAGGAGTGGATCTCTCCAAATGTGTTTGATTTTAATGTCCATCATTCTCAAAAATCTGTCTACGTGATACATTTAAGGGTGCATGGGACTGAGATTGAGTTTGTAAGGATCAGAACAAAGTATTTCAGATTAGTTCTCTTTTAATTTGATAAAATAATCTGTGTTTGGAATTGCAATATTTTAGTAACTCTGTATTAAAAACATAAATCCTGAAATTCGACACTCTAGTGAGTAACCTTTGGATAGGGTAGGAATTCTAAGGTATTACTTTTATAATTACGCTTTGTGGTGTGATCTAAGCAAGGCATTTAATGTTATTAAAAACGAGATTCCTAATTTCAATAGTTGTGGTTATTAAAGTGTCAGTGGGACATAAGCACAGGCTAATATGGATTAGGCACAAATATTCAAATGGCAAGAAGACTATAGATTGGTTATATGCGCTCTTGAAATTGCAGAACAAGTAAAAGATAAAGGCTTACATAACCAGCAAGCATTTTGAATATATTGTCAATTAAATGAAATAGCAGTCTTTTTTCTGTATGTACAAATCTGTCTGTCTGTCTGTCTGTCTGTCTATCACAAACAGGTCTTATATAATTTTTTTTACAAAATATATTTTAATAAAGCTAATTAAAGATGAATAATAGCAGAAATATGTTTGCTGAAATTCAGAAGGGAGGCAGTTGCTGATACCAAATTGCATCTTCTCTCACTGTTCATTTACTTAATGGCAATCAGTTCTACTATTTCATTTTAGTTTTCAAATAAAAAGCCATGGAATATCAGGGGAATGCAGCAATAACGAATCAAATTGATCCATTAATGAAATACTATTTTAATAGCATATTAAGAAGCTTGCTTTAAAACCAGTAACAATGAAGGAAATTGGTTCAAATGATGCCTATTCTTTAGAAGTAGCTCTCTTTTTACATGGCTAATTCATGAAGGTATTTACATTTATTAACTTTTGCCCTTGGCAAATGTAGCTCTTGAGATGATCTGCAAACAAATCATTTGGCAATGCTTGCACGGCTGAATGAATGCTAAGGATAGAATTTCTAGTGCTTCCCCCCTTAAAAATTCATATGGCCATGCACTTTTCAAAAGTTAATTTGGTTTTGAAATGAAGCAAATGGTTGCTGGGCTCACTTGGATATGTTGGTACTGAAGAGATTACTCATGCAATTAGGAGGATCTTTTTTCTTGGCTGTTGTGATCAGTTCTGCCCACTCAAGGTTGATGCAGTAAAACCTTTGTACCTGAAGCCCAGAGTTGCCAGGTGCTTTGCTAATTACAGCAAAGAATTTGGCAGACTTGCTCCTCTTTGCTTGTGGATTTTGATAAATCAAGAGGTCACTGCCATGGGTAAGTAAAATCTTGTCCATATATCTCCCTTCTGGATAACCTTGACTACCAAGGCCATGACAACTCATAAATCTAGGTGCGCTCTATAAAGCACAATGGCTTATGGGTTCAATACCCAGTGCAGAAGTTTGAACAGAACTTTTTTCTTCCTAGCATTTTCCTTCCTAGCAATTTGTGTGTGTGTGTGCTCAACCTAGTGTTGTTGGTTGTGACAGGAATTGACCAGCTAGTTTTTCACCTGAACCTGATGTTGCTGGTTGAGAAAAAGTGACTGGCCCAAAGTCACCCAGCCAGCTATCATGCTAAGGTAGGACTAAAACTCGTAGTCCCTTGGTTTCTAGCCTGGTGCCAAAACTAGTAGGCCAAACTTACTTTAATACAATATTAACTATAATGATTATGCACTTGATGAGTCCCAATAAGAACAAAACAAATCATGCATTACCTACTGATGATAAAGAAATGACTGAAGCAGCTTATGCAGTAACCAAAAACAATTCAGCATGTAATTGACTTCACTTCTGGAGGGTAGACTCCAGGTTAATATCTCAATTGTAGTTATGATTATTTCCAATCATTCTTCTATTAACTAAGTTGAATGTCATGGATTGCAGAGAGTAGCTTAGCTCATTTTCTGTAAAGTCATAACAATTCTGGCAGATTTCAGAAAAAAAGAAGAAAGCCTATTGGAATTTTAATCCACTTTGCACTCACAGCTTGTGTATTCAGCTTGATGCCAAACATGTCTCTACTGAAAATGTAATTATGCTTTTGAATGTGCTGGTTTTATTCCTCTGGTGGTCTGCATCTAGCAAAGTCTTCTTGAGGAGAGGAGCCCATTAAATTCAACAACCTATGTAAGGCTGAGTTAGGCCAGGAACAGAACAGGTGCTCAAGAGCTAGTATCTAATTACAAGAACGGGAAGCAGTTATATAGAAACAAAAAACAAGCTAAAAGCATCAGCACATGAAACAATGGAATTATTTACCCAGGTGAGAACAGTCAGCTTAATTTGTGGAAAACAATGGTCTCCACTGGAACTTCACTGTAGTTGAAGAAAATAGATACTGAAAACCTGCATTTCAGACACACATTTACAAATAAACAGCTTTATTTCTCACTGAACTAGTTAAAAGTACCAAGGAACTGAGACATCAGCACATCGATATACAACTATGCACTGATCTTGAGTTCACCAAAGACAGCCCAAAGTAGTCCCAGCTTTCTTTTCTTCCTCAAACTTACTCTGGAGAGTTGATACTTTGCTCTGGAAAGAAATATTCCTTGTGAACTGACTGATTTTACTTTCCAGGGATTTTCTCATTTTTCTCCCTGTTCTTGTCAATCACAGGGTTGATAATGATCATTTGTCAGAATGTCAGGGGTTGTTTTTCTGCTAAGGCATGTTCATGCAACAACAAAGACCTGTATGAAACAATACGCAATTTGCTGTGAACTGTAACAATAAGAAATTTGAAAATTCCCCTTAGCCTTTCTCAGATGTCTTAAACTACATCGTCAGATATCTTAAAACTACATTTTTTAAGACTCCCCTACCTGCTGGCTGGTTTGCCTCAATGAAGAACCTGAATAAATGTTATCTTGGTTGTTGTTGTTGTTTGTCACCTTCTCTCTCGTTTCCTCTGCTACTTGCAAAAGCTAGAAGAAGCTTCTGATCAGAGGCTACCTGGATGCAAACACGTCTTCCTGATCTTGCAAGCACTAGAATTTCTCAAGCTGGCTGGGGATTTCAAGGAGTTGCAGTCCAGAAGCCATAAAATTGCTAAGGTTGAGAAACTCTGAGGATTCTTGGAGTGCTGGGAGAAAGTATTGAAGTCAAACAAAACCAATAAGGCAGCCCATATTGGAAGTGAGCAAGATATTAATGGAAGGTTTGTACAGCCCTAAACAGCGAGTTTTTTTTATTTTTAGACCTAGAGTGTCATATAATTCTAACCTTGGTGAAACTATGGTTAGAATTGGGTGAAATGTGAATTTTTTCCCTACCGGTTCTGTGGGCGTGGCTTATTTTGTGGGCATGGCTTGGAGGTCAGGTGGGTGTGGCTTCAGGTGGTGTGGCCATGTGACTGGGTGGGCGTGTCCAGGTTGTCATGTGACTAGGTGGCTGCGGCCAATTTAGCAGTCCATTTTGCCAGGGAGCAGGGGGTTGGACTAGATGACCTCTGAGGTCCCTTCCAGCCTTTGCTGTGCTGTTTCAAAGCATCCTCTGAAGCTGTGTCTAGTGCCAGCCAGGTTTGTGGTCGGTCGGTCCTCCCTCCCTCCCTCCCTCTTTCCTTCTTTCTTTCCTTCTTTCTTTCCTTCTTTCTTTCCTTCCTTCTTTCTTTCCTTCTTTCTTTCCTTCCTTCTTTCCTTCTTTCCTTCTTTCCTTCTTTCCTTCTTTCTCTCTCTCTCTCTCTCTCTCTCTCTCTCTCTCCCACACACACACCCAAATATCTTTCTGAGTTTGGG
>QLTV01004436.1:774229-785643 GCA_003457575.1 Thermophis baileyi | reverse complement strand
ATTCCTCCCATCGACCAGTGAGGTCGCACAGGGTTGGCCTTCTTCAGGTCCCGTCGGCCAGACAGTGTTGGCTGGCAGGACCACGGGGGAGGGCCTTCTCTGTAGCCGCTCCGACTCTGTGGAACCAACTTCCCCCCGAGATCCGTACTACCCCCACCTTACTGGCCTTCCGTAAAGCCCTTAATACCTGGCTTTTCCGGCAGGCCTGGGGCCGATAGTTGTTCTGATTGGCCCATGCATGGTTGCGTGAATGTTTTATTTTAAATATAGTTGGGGGGTTTTTTCCCCTTTCTTTTTTAAATTGTTTTTATATGTTTTATTTTTTATGATGTAAGCCGCCCAGAGTCCTTCGGGAGTTGGGCGGCATATAAATTTTATAAAATAAATAAATAAAAATAAATAAATAAATAAATAAAGAAAAAATAACACAAATACATTTGTTTCTACTTGGAAACCGCTTCTGGACTTTGTGCTTGAGGTGGAAAAAAACCAAAACTTTGGTTTTACTGATTAGATAAATTTGTTATAGAAATGGATAGTTTATACTATTATGTAAAAATAAAAAGTTGAGTTTGATGTTACTGCCTTATTCTACTGCACCAAAGGAAGTCGGAAGTCAACACCTTTTTTTTCTTTTTTCTCTTCTTTTCTACACTTCTCCCTTCCCTTTTCCCTCCCCTATTTGCTTTTGTATTTTTGTATTTTATATCATAATACAAAAATTGGTGCATTATGAAGTTAATTTTGCCATTCCCCACCCACCCTTCCAGGTCAGACAAATGGTAGCTGAATCTGCAGAAGGAATGAGGGTGTGGTGAACATCTCAAACGGAACCTTCCCTAGTTTATTGATCTGTATAGGTGAGGTGGGAGAGATGTACTTTCAGACTTGCAAGATTCTGTTAATGTAACCTTACAATAAAGTTAGAGCTAGTACTTCTGGGTGTGTTTCTTGTCTGGACTACATCAGAAGGCTGAGAGGTATATTGCTAGAAATAGCAATAGCAATAGCACTTAGACTTATATACCGCTTCATACTGCTTTTACAGCCCTCTCTAAGCGGTTTACAGAGTCAGCATATTGCCCCCAACAATCTGGGTCCTCATTTTAGCCACCTCGGAAGGATGGAAGGCTGAGTCAACCTTGAAATAGTACATTACTTCCACCATCTTAGTCCCTATATTAATCTACTATACTCTTAGTAATAGAGCCAGTTTGGTGTAGTGGGTAAAAGCATTAGTCTAGAAGTCGGGAAACTTGGAGTTCTAGTCCTGCCTTAGGCACAAAGCCAGCTTGTTGGGCCTCTCTCAGTCCTAGAAAGCAGGCAAGGGCAAACCACTTCTTAAATCTTGCCAAGAAAACTACAGGGACTAATCCAGGCAGTCACCAGGAGTCCACACTGATTCAAAGTCATAAAAAACAAAACAAAACAAAACCCCTCCAACTATTGATAATATATTTTAATTTAACTAGTTTCTGGAATACTAGGGTTATGTAATTTAGAGCACAATAAAATACAGTACATTCTGATTGTGGCTGATTTTGAAAAGCTGAAAGAGCTAGACCTTATTTTCAAATTCAGATACAGATTCAAATTTTTGGAACTTGTTAGTCTCTATAGGAGATCAGCAGAAAGTCCTAGGATTGTAGATTAGACTGGGAGGTCAAAACCACCCTGGAAGATGGCAGAGGTAAATAATTTTCATATTCACAAGAAAATTACATGGGAATTCCTGTGAAATTCTAAGAAACTGAGCTTAACTCAAAAGAAATTTTAATATATATGTTAATTATTTAATTAGCTACAAGTCCTCATTTAGCAATCCTATATATTTACAACAGTGATGAAAAAGTAACTTTAGAGCCTCTCATTTATGACCTTTGCAGATCTGTAAAGCAAAGAAAAACTGAAGATCATAAGCACCATTGCAGTTTCACTATTGATTGCTTTATTTAACAACTGAGTTGCCCATCATAGTTGTGGTTGATAAATGAGGATTACTAGTACAGTATTTTGTAGATAGTTGCTATTTTTTCCAGTTATCTCTTGGATTAACTATTATATTTAATACAGATATTTGTTACCCGAAACTACATATATTTGATTGCTGAGTCCAAATATTTCATATTTATTTCCTGATTCACATTAGTTCCCTTGGCCAACCTCAATAAAGTTAAAATTCTATCCTTTTCTCATATGCCTTTTTGATAGAATTGGAAGCAATGGGGAAATGATCCATTCTACCACTGTTGCCACTGAACTAAAATGGTTTGGAAACTAATTCTTCTAATGTATTACATTTACTCAGAGGTCTATGGGTGGGTTAAGATTTCTTCATCATATACCGTATTTTTCAGAGTATAAGATGCACTTTTTTCCCTCCTAAAAGAGGCTGAAAATTTGGGTGTGTCTTATACTCCGAATGTAGCCCCGCCCACTCGCCGGCCCCTACCCTTTGGCCTCTGCGCGTCCTCTTCCTGGCTGCAGAGATTGCCAGACAATGGCTTGTGTTTTTGGGCTCTGCGCGTTTCATTTTCAGCCTCCAAACGCTCGCGAGGTGCCCAAAATGGCTAACCGGAACAGCTGCTGCCTCCACCTAGAACAGCTGATCTGCGGTATTCTGGGAGGCCGGTCAAACCGCCAATCAGCTGCTCGGCAGCGAAGGTTCCAGCATTCCCCGGCGGCGGCGAATGATGGCGGTGACTTTGTATATGAAGAAAAATATGCCTAGTTGGCATAGTGGCCTAATATATAACAGTCTGGTTTATTTTATTTGACCTTTGTTAGTTCCTCAGATCTACTTTTGAATCCTAGCTTGCTTTTCTCCTATTCCTTCTTTCCTCTCATGTCAAGGCTGTTTTATTTGAATGTTATAGATACTATGTAATTTTTTTTGCAGTACTTGAAAGTACTAAAAATGGACCAGGTTCCAATTTCAATATGGATTTGTTGATATGATCATGGATTTTCAATACAGTTATTTTTACTTTACATACTTAAACAATTTCAAAAGTTATTACCGTATTTTTCAGAGTATAAGATGCACTTTTTTCCCTCCTAAAAGAGGCTGAAAATTTGGCTGCGTCTTATGCTCCGAATGTAGCCCCGCCCACCCGCCAGCCCCTACCCTTCGGCCTCCGAGCGTCCTCTTCCTGGCTGCAGAGATTGCCACCGACAATGGCTTGTGTTTTTGGGCTCCACGCGGTACGTTTTCAGCCTCCAAATGCTTGACACGCGGTGCCCAAAATGGCTACTCAGAACAGCTGCTGCCTTCTCTTACCCCTTCCCCACTTTGCCTGCTTTAGTCACTGGAGCTCCTTCCGACGATCAGCTGTGCTTTTGAAGCTGTTTTTCAGCCCCAACATGAGCTAAGCGATCTTCTGTGCTTTGCCTGCTTTTCTAATTGCTGCTCCCTCCGACGATCAGCTGTGCTTTAGAAGCACAGCCACAACCAGCGAGCGAACTAATGTGCTGAAGCTGACTCCCCACCAGCCCCAACCTCAAAACCAGCGAGTGAACTGATGTGCTGAAGCTGACCAGGCTAAGGACTAGCCAGATGAATGCCTGGTAGGCAGAATCCCCCCCCTATTTTCCTCCCCAAAAACTAAGGTGCGTCTTATACTCTGAAAAATACGGTAACTAGTGCTTCCCTTTTCCTTCCCTTCCCTTCCCTTCATCATGCTGGTGAATGGATAGACATTTTTGTGGTCAATTTATTAACCACATTTTTGTCCATGAAAATTTGTGGGTCAGCATATAAACATTGAGTTGACATGATCCCCGTTGCCTTTGAATCTTACTGACTGAGTTCAGCACTGGACAGCTGCTCCTCCACTCCTGCATCAAATATCTACCAAAAGGATGGAGGGACATTTGTCCTCATTTACATTATAATGGTTTCTAGCAAGATACAATTAAACCACTTGTGGAATTCCAGCAGATTCCAATGGAAGCTGTAGGTGAAGAAGCAATGACCTTTACAAACAACAACAACAACAACAACAAAAAACAAACAAACAAAACACCACCCAGCTTTGAGTGCTGGTGCGGGACGTCATATGAGGGCAATATTAGCTACGGTACTAATTACCTGTTAGAGAAAGTAGTCTTCCCAGATCATTGGGAACTGTAGCCCCAATACTTCTAAAACATACCTGATGGAGAAAGTTGAAACATATAATACTGTTCAATTGTTAGAATTAAGTATATTTTAATTTTTGTCAGACGGAAGGCTGACCAGGAACCATGCAGAGACATCTGTCTTGCAGGAACAGCTGGCTATCCATTTCATAACAAACCTCCACATGTCTCACTGTATTGATGCTGTTAAAAATAAAGTTCTTCATTTTATTCTTTTACCATAAAATATAAAATGTATACTGGCATTTAATATTTCATAACTTTATATAGAGATACATTTTCCAGGAAAAAAAAGGATAAAGGTGTCTGACTTGCATTAATGTTTAATGGAAGCCAGCCCTTCTAGTAGCATTAGGAAAACGTTTCCCTCAGTCTTGAGTATGTTCATACATTTCTGTATCTGCCTGTCTGCCTTTAAATGAATATACTGTAGACTTTCTGTAGCACATCAGTTGCCTGCGTGAGACATAATTTACAGGTCAGCCTTGACACTTCTTCCACTAGCAAAAAAGTGCTTAGGTTAAGCCCTGATCAGTGATAATGTAAGAAGTAAGCTGCAGAGATATGATTCTCATGTCAGTGCTTCAGAAAAAGGTGCCAGCTAGTTTCCTTGTAGCATGACTGGCCTTGGGTTATCCTCTGGAGGTCTGAGGTTGATATTTCTTATCATGAAGCTTGAAGTGGTGACGTTTTCAAAGTGGTATTTGAAAGACACAATATTTTGAAAAGGAAAAAAAAAAACCTTAAAAGAAAATAATGGATTAGTCCTAGCTGCTTGCTTTAGCAATTACAAGAAGAATTTAGGTACTGGCATTGTGCACTATCATATAGAATTTGAATAAAGTGCTACAACTCTTCCAACTACATTCCAGTTTATTTTCACAGCAGGATGTACACCAAGGCTTAAGGTACGAGAAAAATGGTGCATATGTTTTGGACAATAAGCCCAATATTGATGTGGTTTCTCATAAGAATTAGGCATTTGAGGTTATAGATTGATTAAACATTTATTAAACAAACATATTATTATATGTTGCTATAAATAATTTATTTAAATACATGTGTTAAATAAATTATTTATAAATAATTAATTTATTTAACACATTTAAATGTATTTATTAAAAATTATATGAAAATAAAAGCGGTTTCCAACATGCTGCCTGATTGAGATCCTCTTTATGAAAATGTTTTTTCTAGAGGGAAGAACATTACTATTGTTTGTTTTAAAAAGAAAAACTATTTGGTGCAACTATAACAATTTTCTTGGTTTTGATGAACTTCTTATTAATTGCACGAATTATCATTCAAGCTGTCAATGCAGATGCCTTTTTAATGGGCATGTGAGACCTTTGAACAGAATGTGTCTGCATTCACGAGAAACTAAAAATAGTTTGGCATATTTGCACTATCTGGGTTTTGGCAATATGGGCTTTAGCTGCTGTTCTTTTACAGTTAATGAATTAATTCCCACCACAAAAATGTAAGCATGTAAAAGACTGGCATAACAAGTTATTTACAATATGTCATCCTTTTGTTCCTTCCAGCATAACTAATATTTTATGAGGTTTATCTCTGTTGTTTTACAGAAGACACTGTCCTAAGCAATGAAAAAAACCCCATCACAATAGAATAGATCAGAGGTCTTCAAACTTGGCAACTTTAAGACTTGTGGACTTCAACTCCCAGAATTCTCCAGCCAGCATAGCTGGCTGGAGAATTCTGGGAGTTGAAGTCCACAAGTCTTAATGTTGCCAAGTTTGGGGACCCCTGGAATAGATCATGCTTTCTTCATGCCTCCCAACTATTAAGATTCCACACTTGTTTCTTTGTAGGCAAATGACTTCCTTTTTAAAGATATAGTCCTAAATAGTGTTTGGGTAAATAATACTAAGTTATTTATATTTAAAGACAAATGTTCGCATTGCAATTATAAATCAAAAGCCATTATCTAAAAAAACCCCATTGTTTCCATCTACTCTAATACCAGCTATGACTTTATTTGTCTTATCTTATGTATAAGTCCCAAATAGATATCAACCCTTGGGCTTCATCCAGAAGCTGCAAAATACGTTTGGACAAGTTTCAACTGTTGTAATATATGGGAGCTTGGGCTTGAGGAAGGCAGACAATCACACACTTGAGGATTAGCTACTAAAGCAGTCAACGCAGTGACTTCAGAACTGGGCAATATGAATCTGGATATATAAAAGGCTGAACAGTTTGAGATCATTTTTTTTTGAAAGGTTGCCCTCCAGAATGTGTGCCTGTGAGCTTGTGATGATACTAGACCAAGGTTCCCCAGTTATACCACAACTACTGTGTTTCCCCGAAAATAAGACTCTGTCTTATATTTTTCTGAACCCTGAAATAAGTGCTTGGCCTTATTGCCATGCACTCAAAAGCCTGATTGGGCTTATTATCAGGGGATGTCTTATTTTGGGGGAAACAGGGTATGTATGGAAGCTGCTTGTACCTACTTATTATAAGATGCCCTCCTGAAATATTGTAAATTCAAGATATTTTCTGCACACTTTTCCTGCTTTATTTAATTCGGATTACTAGTGGGTTGCATGTTTTGGCATTAAATGTGTTTTTTTGGGGTGGGGAAAATGTTTATGTTTGTACTTTTTATCTTTTATTGAATTTGCATAAAACATTGTTTCCCTTTTATGTTAGTAAATGTCATATTAACAAATGCCTATTAAAATATTGGCTGAACTAAAAATTGTCTTTTCTAACTAATTTGTCTTTATGTATGTGGGTGCACAGTATGTGAAAACAAATAACAATTGGGATAAATAAACTACTCTGTAAAGTGTGGCATTGCTTCAATCTTGAATCCAAGTCAAATTGGTTCTACAGTGGCTAAAAACTAAACAACATTCATGAAGTGCAATTTACATCTTATTTTCACCTGGAAATGTTATGTTCTTTACCTGTTGTAATTCATTTTAACTGATTTATTTATCCTCACTTTCTGATTTACATAAGATAAATAATTTATAACGACAATATACGATTCTAAGGTGGGTAACTTGAATAATTTTGGCTTTTTTCAAAGTTGGCTGACTTATCATTAATGGAAGCATTCATTTAAAATATTATGAAGTTCAAACCATGAACATTCTGGGTTGAATAAAGTATTCTGTGTATATTGATACTGTCAGAAAGTGGGTAATGGGTTTTAATTATGGGTCACAGAAGAAAAACAATAGAAAATGTTAACAAAACCGATTCCTTTCTTCTGTCAGCAGGTGGCGCTGGTAATCTATAAAAAGCTCTTCTTTTCTACAAAGGAAACCCTTTGTTGTGACTTCAGAAACGTGTCTTTTTAATTTCCTTATGCTATCTTTAATATAATGAAACAATGAAGCTTCTTCTTAATGAAGTAGCTAAATTGATTGCTGACAAATGGGGTCAGGAGAAGTGTGTAATCTTTAGCTTCATTTTAAGTTATTTTGGATGGAGTGCAGGAAAAGTACCTTCAAGAATAGATGTCAACCCACATCACAAGGAAAATACACACTTGTTGCTAAAGAGAATAAAATGGTTTTTCTTTGTACCTGGGGATTTAGTACTGTACGAGCGTGCACTTCCTCTGTCTCGCACGCAGCAGTTTGCCTTGAGTGGATCAAACCATTTCAGCATAATAAGAGTTTTTGTACGCTTTGATTTTTTTCAGTAAGACATATGGCTTTAAAGCAAACAATTTTAGATCCAACCACCCCACCATAACAAAGCATGCAAACTGAAATAAGAATACTAGATAATTTACAAATTTAAAAGCATGAACCATGCCAGTGGCAGAATCTTAGTATTTAGACAAGCGATTCAGAATGCTGTTTCCTCTGCTGTGGAAATTGGTTTGCATACTGCAAGCCTAGCGAAAGGAAGATAACATAGCCATTTATTTTTATTTCCATAGGAGGTTTTGGCCATTTAGATCTTGGGTAGCAGGCCTGAAAGAAAGCATATATTTTCCTCTATCATCACCTGTTGACATCAGATAACTGGCCCATTCCTTTTACACTGAAAGATGATCTCATTATTATCTGACCTGCTGCATCATGGACTCTGATATTTACTCTACCTTCCAAAAGATTTCCCATCTCTCTTACTCTGAGACATCCAAATGATCACAAGTTCTATAACTGATATTTTTCCCTCTAAAACAGAGGTGGGGAACTATGGCCCCTTTATGACTTGTGGACTTCAACTCCCAGAATTCCTGAGCCAGCATGTCATAAAAGGGCCACAGTTTCCCACTCCTGCTCTAAAATAAAACAATCCTATATAAGACAAGAGAGAACACACATAACATTTTTTTTCCTATTAAAGATATTATTTATAGTGCTCTCTCTGTCAAATTTCTAATTACAGCTGTTTTTTTCCTTCTTCAAATGGATGCGTAAATACTTTGAGGTCTACATGTGCTTGTTTCAGGGGTGGGTTCCAACTTACCTCGCTGCCGGTTCGCTCCCTCCCGCGCCTCGTGGGCACACCTCATGGGCGCGCGTGTGCTTTGCACGCGTGCGCATGCGCAGCAACAAAAAATCAAAATAAAAAATAAAAAAAGCCAAAAAAAAAGATGGCAACTGCATGCACAGTGCCAGAAGTTGGCTTCTGTGCATGCTCAGAAGGAAAAAAAAAATCGAAAAAAATTAAAAAAAAATGGCAGCCCCCACGGACATCATGATGTCACCAGCGGGCCACTACCTGTTCGGGAGAACCAGTCCGAACCAGGAGGAACCCACCCCTGGCTTGTTTGAATCTATTAATTCAAAATCACAGAATTGGGAAGGATCACAGATATTCCTAGACTAATTCCCTGCTCTCTGAAATGAAAGGAAAACAAGAGGGACACTTATCTTACCCTCCCTGTATTCCTTCAGGGAAGGAGAACTCGGCACCCACAGAATAATTTGCCCTGGTGTCGAACATCCTTTTGCAATTAGAAAGTATCTTCTAATGTTTAACTGAAATGAATTCTTGTTACAATTGCTCAGGGTGCTTCCATATTGCCAGCCACTTCCTAGCTCCTCACAAGCAGTTTGCCACGATTCCGATCATATTCACTCTGTTGACCTTGAAATATGACAGCTGACCTGCTCATGAACAACATAAGCCAAATAGTAATCACCTGTTCTCCCTCCAGTTGACTGATAAGATTGTACAAAGAATATCATTCAATCAGTGCCCTGCCTCTTGAATTACTCCTAATCCCCCATCAACCATGGCTGTCTGAAACAGAGTAGTTGCTATTAAAAAAGCTATGTTGGTCAAGGAAAATTGACAAATTATGGGGCCTAATTATTTGAGGGACCACTTATCTCCAATTATTTCTGTCTCCTGGTATATTTGGGTAGAGTGGGTGTGCTCCAGGTCCTTCAATTTAAATGTTGTGGGAGCAGAAGGAAGGAACCCTTCTCTGGGTTTGCCCTGCCTTCCAGAACAGCATACTCTCAGAGATACATATGGTGTCCACTGTCTTGAGGTTCTGGAAGACCCTGAAAACTAACTGTGTTCCTGGTTCCTTGTGTCTGTGCAATCCTTGTCATTTTTTTTAAATTGTTATGGTTGTTTGCAGTCTGGGCTTCTTCTTTTTTTAATGCTTTCAGCTCTTTTGATTGAATATTTAGAAACTACAATCTGTCCAGAGTCTTCTGGAATGGAAGGCTTTTACGAATAATAATTCATAAAAGAAAAATAAATAATAAAGTAAATAAAATTGTAACAAATGTAAAGAAATCCACAAACATCACCACTGCCACCACCATCACTGAAAAAAAGAAATCCCATTCCTGTTTTTTTATGGTGCCATAACCTTTAAAATTAAGTAGCACAATGGCAATTTTGCAATTCGGTAACCGTGGTTGCAGGTTGCCAGAAAAGCTGAATGGATGGGCAAATGGATTGAAAAAATAATATGTTCTTGGCAATGGATGCACTTCACAGCTGAAGCTTTTGGGGGTCAGGGACAAGTAGCTTCACTGCAGCTGCTGCAGAGTGCCTGACCGGAGACTGCAACCCTAAGCGAGAGGATGAGATTAAACAAAAATTGTCTCCAAAGGGAGCAGGTCAAGTGTAGCAGGAGCTCTTTCAAAACTTCAAAAGAAAAGGATGTTCAGAACTGGCTTTGCTGCAGTTTTTCAATAAACTACAACAGAGTCAGAAATAAATCAGTTCAGCCGACATCATGAAAACAATTGGTTGAGAAATTGTTACCCCAAAGGTAAAAACTTCCATCTGCTATACTTCATTTGAGTAAATATATGGACTAGAGGTCTCACTACCATACCAGCCGGATAGTCATGCATGAAATGGTGGAATGGGGAAGATGTCAATGGAAGTAAATCAAAAGATTAGGAATGGTTGGTTTCCCTAAATTCAGGTTGTATGGCTTCAAGTTCTGTTGCTGGAGAAGGACACCGCTCCAAATATTGCAATGTAGTTCCTCATCAAGAAATCATATACCAGAATGTTAACAGAATAATAGAGTTCGAGGGGACCTCGGAGGTCTTCTAGTCCAACCCCCAGTTCAAGCAGAAGACCCTATATCATTGCGGATTTAAAAAAATGTTTATATCAAGAAAGATTGCAGATAAATTGCACATGCATTTTTAAAATTGTGATACAAATAGGCACTGGTGATTGAGACTAGTTTAGAGGCAGACTAGTTAGCCTATCTCTAAACACAATAGACTTTAAAAGAACATTACATGCTCATTCATTTAGCACTCATCCTAGTAAATTTATTTATTTATTTAGTAAATAAATTAGTAAATTAGTAATTTAGTAATAAATTTAGTAATACATTAGTAAAACATCATATTCGAGATTTTAAAAAGCATCTGGAATGACAAGCTAAGAACAGTTTCTGTGAAAGGAAGCTCTGCCTTATCTACTGAGAATATGAACAGACACAAAGAGAAAAGTGATCTGGTAGATTTTGTAACTTCTCAATTGCAACAAGTTGTTGATAGTCTTTCACCAAAATTCCTGAGACAGCTAAGCAATCATGAGGTAAAAGGATCGAGTCTCTGAATAGAATAGAATAGAATAGAATAGAATAGAATAGAATAGAATAGAATAGAATAGAATAGAATAGAATAGAATAGCAATAGCAATAGCAATAGCAATAGCAATAGCAATAGCAATAGCAGTTAGACTTATATACCGCTTCATAGTGCTTTACAGCCCTCTCTAAGCGGTTCACAGAGTCAGCATATTGCTGCCAACAATATGGGTCCTCATTTTACCCACCTCGGAAGGAT
>QLTV01004436.1:760662-773726 GCA_003457575.1 Thermophis baileyi | reverse complement strand
GGCGGCATCCGGGCGGGTGGGCGAAGTCTCCCGCTTCTGTCGTTACCAGCTGTCTGGCGACCCGCAGGCAAGCCCAAACCGGGAGCATTTCACCCCTGGTGCCACGCCCCCTTTATCACCTCATCCTGCGTGGGGAGAGGGTAGGGAGGGGGTCGCGGTGGTACGGCGGGGGGGTCGCAGGGGGGTCGCGGCATTAGAAAGGTTGAGAACCACTGATGTACAGGATTTATACCTGTATCTCTCACAAAGGATTTTTCTCAGTAGGATCGATCAAGAATTTGAATTTGGAAAAAATTGGTTTTACCTAAATCAAATAATTCTATGTCTAATTAACAATCTAAATAATTTGGTACTAGGAATAAGAAATGGGCTGGCCAAATTGTGATGCAATTGTTCAAAATGGTAAAACCAAGAGGACAAAATACAACTGAAATCTAAACAGACGACTAGAAGTGCAGGGACTTTGGATTGGGACATGGACGGCAAGGACCTCTAATTGGGGGGAAGGGGGGGCAGTGGTTAAATTTTGAATTAGGAGAGCACATTAGGGGCAGTTTAATGAAATGAGCACCATTGGGATGCTTTCCTGTTCATGAATTGACTGTCAGGTCAGAAAATCTTCCATTTACCTGGACTCCTTCCTCTGTGATGATGTTTCTTATCCACCCACAAAGGGTGGCCCAGAAGCATCTTTGGAAATGTAATCCAGTGATGCTGATAGGGCCCCTCATAGGGGAACCCTAAGGTGGAGGAAATATGGCTGATAGGAAGCAACGTCTGTCATACAAGAGTTCAGGGGTTGTAAGAATGATCAGCATCTGGGAGTCCTGCATTTCAGAGCCCCTCTGTTTGGCCAAGAATGACTTATTGCAGTGGTTCTCAACCTTTTCTTCACCACGGACCCCCATTAAATACCTTTTGTGGCCACAGACCATGGCCACGGACCCCCGAGACTTAAGATTTCAATCATAACATTACTTCAAGCTTTTGCAGACCCATAACATTACTTCACGCTTTTGCAGACACGGACCACAGGTTGAGAACCACTGACTTATTGTAGGCACTTTACATTTAGAGATTAATCTATATCAGTGTTTCTGAACCTTGGTGAAGATGTGTGGACTACAACTCCCAGAATTTCCCAGCCACACACCTTCAAGTTGCCAAGGTTGAGAAACACTATGCTGAAGCCTAAGAATATCCAGGTATTCCTTTTGGGGGGTCATTTAGAAAGCTAATTAGTGGGGATCTTCCAGCACACATACAAGTGAATAAGTCACCTGTTAGCTTGGTGGTGACTTTTGAAAATGTTCTTTTAAGCTGTACCAGTTCATTCTATTGAGCCATTTTTACCAAATATTATTGGTATAGCAGCTACTTTAGTACTTTATAGAATTTCAAATAAGAAAAAGTCTTTGGGTTGCAATTGTCTATTCTGTTTCCAGGGAGCAAACCTCAAAGAACTCAGTGGTATATCTTTTCAATAGATAAGTATAAGACTGCACAGTTTACCATCTAAAAATAGATAAGAGACAAAGAAAAGACAGGTGGCCGGAGAAGGAACAAAAACAGTACGCAGCAGTAGGCCGTTTTAGATTTTGGAAAATGAAGACCTTAATTATATTTATGGGGCATTTACAATTAGTGTAATTGTTGAAAATACTTATCCCTCAAATATGTCGCAAAACGTAAAACGTTGACAGTGGGCTTATCAAAATCTTCAAATTTTACAATGAGCTTCCTGAAGCTGTCCCTTAGAAACCTATTAAATGTGAACAAGAAACTAAATCCAGAGTCCCTGGGTAGAATTAAAGGGCTGATCACAATCCTGCTTTTTTGCTGAATATTGTCAT
The DNA here is from genome assembly GCA_003457575.1 of Thermophis baileyi. Lineage (NCBI taxonomy): Eukaryota > Metazoa > Chordata > Lepidosauria > Squamata > Dipsadidae > Thermophis > Thermophis baileyi. Next base: position 771,873 of record QLTV01004436.1, on the reverse strand, counting down.
CTCAGACACAAAGCTCTCATATTATCTTATTGGCACCTTCTGGCTCCTAACAGTTCTGGCTATCCTTTTTATTTCGAATAGTGTAATGTTTTGTCATTATGGAGGAAAAATGTGGCTAGTATTATTACAACCAACCATGGTTTTAAAGCAGTGCTTTTCAACGTGGGACCTCTTTTCAGCCACATTGAGATTATAGGTGCCAAATTCTTCTGCATTTTTCAAAAGGTCCAAGAGAGGGGAGATTGCTTTAAAGTTTAACAATAATTCTTTTCTTCTTGCTTCCTCTGCACTTTGTTCTAGGGCAGTAGATCTAAAGGAACTCTACACTAAAAATGGCACTTGTATTTCTCTACATGTATATGTTTTCCTGCAAGATACTGCATTCTTTGTGAAACTATGCATGTTTTCAGACTAATTTTTATCTTACCTTAGAAGAGATGCGCACTTGGTTTTAAAGATGAGCACATGCTCCTCCCTAGAAAATCCTCAGCTTCTTTTCATACACTTGAGGCTGAAATTTGAAATTTGGGAAATACTCTAAAGACTATTCAAAGCCGTCTGGTCTGCCCTGATACAACAGCTGCAGCAATTCCCAGTATGAAAAGGACCATCATATATCTCCTTGTCATATAGTTGTTAAAAATAGTCATAAAAGAAGATGCATCTTCCTTTTTTAGCATTGCAAACATAGTGAATACTTTTTAAGAACTAAGCATTCAGAGCTATCGACCATAGACGAGTGAATCTATTGGCTTTTCTTTTCCTCACATTTATATTTCTTAAACATTATTCCTGTTCTGCTTAATAAAACATTTGCACTTTAGTAAGTTCTTACGAAAAAAAAAAGTCCATTCCCAACCTAAAAAATTGAATTTGGTTAGATCTTGCTTTAGGAAATGTTGAAAGTTATTTGAATGGAAGCAGTTCATCTTTCTCCTCATTATGGTCAGGAGCAGGGAGCTATATGAGGAGACATTGTGGCAAAGAGCCCTGGAAGAGATTTGCTTTTAGGGGAGCTTCCGGTTTCTCCTTCGGCGACATCGGAAGCCGGGACCACGAGCTCCATGGCCAGCTCCGAACACTCCACGCCCGAGGGTCTGAATTCGGACCTAAGCCCCCATGGAGAGGGGGCAAAGCGAAGGGGGATGCCAGGAGGGTAGAGGGGAGCCGCATCTCCCCTCCCTGAGCTGGAAAGCCCCTAGCCGACGGCGTGGAGCCGTGGCAGCAAATATGGCTGCCACAAAGCCGAAGGAGGACCAGAAACACCAAGACTGAGCAGGAGGAAAGTGAGTGATTTGCAATCTGGGCTAAAAAAGGATTGTTTGCTTTTTAAAAATAGCCCCCAAACTACGAGGGGGAGAAATAAGGAAGTCAAAGATTAGCGGCGGGACAAGCATATTAAAATCGTGAAGAAAACGTTTGGGAATTAGGAGAAAAAGAAAAAGTTTTGTTGGAAACTTTAAAAGAAGATGTGGTTCTGGAAAGATATTTTATTTTAAAGAAAAAACATTGATATTTGAAGTGGAAGTTGTCTCTACCTTACCGTATTGTATATACTGAATTTATAAAGGAAGAGACTTGCTTTTAGGGAGCTTTGGGCTTCTTTGGAAATCTGAGGGGAAACAAAACTCTTTTGGGTTATTTGTGATGTGGATCCTGGTCTAATACTGTATTCTGCCTTTAGAGCAGGGCTGTCAAACTTCCGGCCCGCGGGCCGGATGCATCACGCACTGGCCACGCCCACGCCTGGTTGAGCGAAGGGGGAAAAAGTCCCGATACGTCAGATGACGCCGCCGTGACACCATGAGTTTGACAACCATGCTTTAGAGAAATCTTATACTGAAGTCTAAAGTCTCAAATGACTCCCTTCTAAGAAAGCCAAGTTTACATCTTCACTGCTGACTTGGAGTATATGAAAGGGTAACTCTGTGAAGATAGCTTCCAATATAAGGAGAAGAAAGAAAATCTCTCTCTCTCTCTCTCTCTCTCCTTCTCCGAGAGAGAGAGAGAGGGGGGGGGGAGAGAGAGAGAGAGAGAGAGAGAAGTTGGTTATCAAGCCAAAATAAATAAAGAACAGAGCCTAATATCCAAATATTTTTTCAAACATTCAGAATGTACCGGTAAGTCATGTTTATATAAAAAGGCTCTCAATGGTTCATTGTTTTTGATGACCTGCTTATCATATCCTAACTGAGACATAAAAACAATGTTCCAAATGCTATAAAACTATGTGATAGTGGTATCAGCCTTTTCCATTAACAGGAAATTATGAGCTTTGCTACCTTTAATCAGCTGGTGACCATATCTTAAGGGTTACTAGCAGCCAAGTGGGTGCATTCAAATGATATGTAGAAATTCTGCATCAGGTTCAAAAATATGTTCAGGCATGAAGGTCAATGGATCTCCTTGGGACTATCATGAGCTCTCAGTCTAATATACCTTGCAGGCTGATTGTGAGCATAAACTTGGAGAGTGAGTTTTGTCTACATTATCTTGAGTTGCTGGAATAAAATAAGTAAAGATAGAAGTGACAGACTATATGCTTTTTAGGCATTAACAGTTTTCTTGTGGAAAAGTAGTCTCTAATATGTTTCCAGGGAACCCATGCTTTTAAATAAATACATGATGATGGCCTCTAATTTAATCTTCCACCTTATTCAGGCACTCAACCAGTTACATGTTGAAGACTTGTATACCCAGTTTTGCATCAGAATCATTAGTTGCCAACTAGCTCACTTTAATCTGAAGGCTAGTGTTTTATAAGACCCACAAAATGAATACTGAAACCCTGCCTGAACTCACGAAGGAAAATGCCACTTTCTGCTTTCTTCTATAGTTTGAGTAAGAGTCTTAGGAAGTCACATTTTTTATTTATTTTACTTTATTTTGTTTTATTTATTTTGTCAAGCATGTATTAGATAACAGATATAAGTATAAACATGATTATGAATACATGAAAAGGGTACGAATAAAACGGAATATTAGGACAGGGATGGCAGGTACCAGGGGTGGGTTCTGGATCCTTTTGCTGCCCGTTCGCTCAGGGCCGCGCCATGCATGCGCGCACAGCAATCAAAAAAATAGCTTCTGCGCATGCGCAGAAGCAAAATCCAAGATGGCGGCGCCCACGGAGACACCAACGGAACCGGCTCCGTGACATCATCGCTGAGTTACTAACGGTTCTAAAGAACCGATTAGAACCCGTAGGAACCCATCTCTGGTAGGCACGCTGGTGCGCTTATGCATGCCCCTTAAAGACCTCTTAGGAATGGGATAAGGTCGACAGTAGACAGTTTAAGGTTAAAGTTTTGGGGGTTTGGGGAAGAAACCGCTGGGGTGTGGGACTGGGGAGGAGAGTTAGACATTTAGTGCATTATTTTTCTTTTACAGTAGGTAAGCACAATGGTATTAACTCAAGAACTATTATAAGAGGGAGAAAATTCAAGGGGTGCTCAGTGACCTTTGTACTTAACGTTTGTGTCTTAATTCTGGCAGAATCACACACAATGTTAGTGGAGCTGGTGCAAAACTTGGCGCATGGTTCAGTTCCTTATAGCATTGCCATTTAGAACTTTTCATGAAAGTCTGTCTTACTTAAGTGGGCATTTTTTTCCCAGTTGTTGCAGTATTTATAAATTATAATAATTGCTCTATTATTTATTTTTTCCTATAATTAGTATTAACCTGATACTAATGAATAACATACATCCTTATGTATGTCTCGTTGGATTTTCAGCCCCCGAATGAATTTCCCAAAGATGTGGGAACTGATACACAGGAATAAAGTATATATAAAGTATAAAGGCTCTTCTGTGCAAGAGTTATGACCAGTGTCTTGAGGAAAGAAAAACAAAAATATTCCAGTAGAAGAAAATATATATAGCTCATGGTTGAACTGTGGAGTCCTTGGTGTCCTGCGAGCTTGGTTGTTTGCTCAAAGATGTTTCATTACTTAATAAAACATCTGCAAACAAACTACCAAGCCCAGAGAGCAACAAAGACTCCATAAAGAAAAATATTGTGGAGGAGGAGAAGGAGAAGGAGAAGAAAAAATTGAAGAGTGGCTAACATCTGGCAAAACCTACCTGATAAAAAATGCAGCAAAGGGGCAGCATCAGGCAACTACAGGCCAATTACCTGCTTATCAACAATTTTCAAATTACTAACTGGTGCGATAGCTGATGCAGTCCAACAGCATTTGGTTGAAAATAAGCTCTTTCCACCTGAGCAGGAAGGAAACTGCTCAAACAGCAGAGGAACAAAAGATCAACTTCTAATTGACAAGATGATTTTGGAAAACTGCAAGAGAAGGAAGATCGACTTGAATGTACCATGGATTGATTACAGGAAGGCATTTGACTTCCTGCCACATGACTGGATAATGAAGTGCCTAGAAATAACAGGAGACAGTAGAAACATCAGAAGCTTTGTGCAAAGATTGATGGCACAATGGAAGACATGGTTGCTGGTCAATGGTGATAGAATAGGAAAGGTTAACACCAAGAGAGGAATCTTCCAAGAAGACTCACTATCACTGCTATTGTTTGTCATTGCACTGATTCCTCTGTCCACAATACTGAATAACTCAGGTCATGACTATCAAACACTAAAAACATCTGCCAGACTATCCCATCTCCTTTACATGGATGACTTGAAGCTATATGGAAAAACTCTATCTGAAATAGAATCACTGCTCAACACTGTCTGTATATACAGTCAAGATAATGGAGTTTGACTGGAGAAATGTGCCGTGCTTGCCATGAAACGAGGGGAAATAGTGAAAACTGACAGAATCAAGATGCCCTATGGAAATAATATTAAGACTCTGGATAAAGATGATCACTATAAATACCTGGTCATCCTTCAAACTAACAACATCAACATAAGGAAGTCAAGAAAAAGGTTTGAAATGAATACATTAAGAGAGTGAAGAAGATCTTAAAATATAAACTTAGTGGAGGAAATACCATCAAGGCAATCAACACCTGGTCAATTCCAGTCATTAGATACACTGCTGGAGTAGTGGACTGGACTCAAACAGAACTAAAGGTCCTAGAAAGGAAAAATAATGACAATGAATCATGTCCTTCATCCATGCAGTGATGTTAACAGAGTATACCTACTAAGGAAAATGGGTGGGTGTGGAAAGTTGCAAGTACATCACAGGGTTAAAGAAGAAGAAAGGGCATTGTAAGAATATCTGAAAGATGGTGAAGAAGATGCACTGAAGTTAGTATACCAGGAAGGCATGCTGAGTGCTGGAGAGACCAAACTGGCTTGCAAGAGTGATCAAATAAAAAAGAGAAAGGAGGTATGAGAAGATAAAGCATTACAGGGCCAGTACATTAAAAAAAAAATAACAGGGAAAGTGGATAGTAACAAGACCTTCCAATGGCTAAGAGCAGGAAATATGAAGAAAGAGACAGAGGCAGATTCTGGCAGCACAAGATCAAGCCTTAAAAACAAATGCATACAAAGCCAGAATTGAGAACACAGCAACAAGATAGCAAATGTCATCTTTGCAAAGAAACTGAAGAAACAGTGGACCACCTGGTTAGCTTCTGCCAGAAGATCGCCAAACTGACTACAAGCAACGGCATGACAAGGTAGCAACAACAGTGCACAGGAAGATCTGCAAGAAATATCATTTGCCTGCACGCAAGAACTGGTGGACCATAAAATAGAAAAAGTCCTAGAAAATGAAGAAGCTAAATTGCTCTGGGACTTTAGAATTTAAACAGACAGGCACCTGTCACATAATACCCCAGACTTAACAATTATTGATAAGACTTTGAAAAAGATCTGGCTAGTGGACATGGCAATACCTGAAGACAGCAGAATAGAAGAGAAAGAACTGGAGAAGATAATAAAATACAAAGACCTTCAAATAGAAGTAGAACTACTGTGGCAAAGCAAGCAAAGATAATACCAGTAGTTATAGGCACATTGGGTGCAATCCCAAAATAACTGGAACACCACTTGAACACCACCAGCAGTGACTAATTCACCATCAGTCAATTGCATAAGGCAGCTTTACTCAGAACAGCTTACATCCTGCAATGATAGCAATAGCACTTAGACTTATATACCGCTTCACAGTGCTTTACAGCCCTCTCTAAGCGGTTTACAGAGTTAGCATATTGCCCCCAACAATCTGGGTCCTCATTTTACCCACCTCAGAAGGATGGAAGGCTGAGTCAACCTTGAGCCGGTGAGATTTGAACCGCCGAACTGCAGCTAGCAGTCAGCTGAAGTAGCCTGAAGTAGCCTGCAGTGCTGCACTCTAACCACTGCGCCACCTTGGCTCCTAATGATATCTGTAACACCATTAAACATCCACATCTGCCTATCCCAGGTCTTTGGAAAGTACTCGATTGGTAGACAAAAATGCCAAATCCAGTCTGAACATCTGGCTGACTGTGTGACAAACAATAACAACAACAATAATAGCATCTAGCTAAGGGGTGGGTTCTGGATCCTTTTGCTGCCGGTTCGCTCAGGGTCGCGCCATGCGCGCGCGTGCTTAGCAATCAAAAAATAGCTTCTGTGCATGTGCAGAAGCAAAAATTAGCTTCTGCACATGCGCAGAAGCAAAATCCAAGATGGCAGCACCCACGGAGACACCGACGGAACCGGCTGTGACGTCATCACCGAGTTACTAACGGTTCTAAAGAACTGGTTAGAACCGGTAGGAACCCACCTCTGATCTAGTTGAGATAAATGGAGGAATAAATAAAACAGCATTATTATTGGCATATAGTAGTATAAACATCTACCCAGTCTAGGAGAACATGGGATGATGCTTTCTGAAAAAAGACTGCATATTTTTCAAAGTTGTAATGATGGGGGATTTAAAGTAATATAAGATTTGTTAGGAGACAAATTCTGCCAAGTGTGATCCTTCCAGTAATGTGCTGACTTGTCTTGCTGACAACTTTCTCCTTCAGAGGGTAGAGGAAATCATAAGATCGGCTGTCCTTGATTTGATACTAATAAACAGGGCTTATTTTATTAAGGATGTGGAAGTAGCATTTTGCCAGTGAACTGATGAAGTAGATCAAGATGGATGGAAAATCTCTAAAAACAAGGAGACAAAAACAAAATGACAAACAATTCCCATGAGGAGAAAAATGGAGGATAGCAGAATATCTGAAACTAAAAAGGGGCAGCATAGGAAGCAGAAACAGGAAGAGATCAGTAAAGGAAACATACAGAGAAAAATGAAGATCTGTTTTCTGCAATTCCAGACCATAGGACAGGAAATTATTCATTCCACAGAAAGGCAGATTTTGATTGAATGTTCAAAACACTTCCTAGCGGTAAGAGAAATTCAACGTGAAACCAAATATTCAGGGAAATAGTCAGGCCCTTTCAGTGGAGAGGAGAGTTAAAAGGAAAAGATTTCTCATATCCCTATCTCCTTGTTTGGGAATTCATGTAGATATTTTAGAACAGGCTAAAACATCAGCAAACTGCAAGCATCAATCTACAGTAGCTATATTCTGAGAAACAGCATTCCATTTCAGTTAAGGCTGCATTTTTAGATAGTATTAATATGGGGTGTCTGTTCTATATTTACTGAATTTAGGCTTTTAGAACACAGCCAGACAAGGAATAATGGATAGAAACTGACCAAGGAGAGATTCAACCTGGAAATAAGGAGAAAATTTCTGACAGTGAGAGCGATCAACCAGTGGAACAGCTTGCCTTCGGAGATTGTGAGAGCTCCAACACTTGAGACTTTCAAGAGGAAATTGGACTGCCATTTGTCGGAAATGATGTAGGGACTCCTGCTTGAGCAGGGGGTTGGACTAGATGACCCACAAGGTCCCTTCCAACTCTGTTACTCTGTTACACACAGGTTTATTATGCACAATACCTGTTGGCTTGCTTTATTGAGCAGTTCTCTCGGGCTAGAACTGAAGTTGCCAGTTCTAATCTTCTATTATCTTTATGATACCCAGATGTCCTATCTACCTGCATCTCATGTGCTAGCAAATCCATTTTCGCTAGTCATTAGCATTCCCCAGTATGAGACCTGTAGCTTTCCTACAGTTCTTTTAAAGCCAGGACTAGGTCTTAATAAATAAAGTAGCATTCCAAACCTCATCAATCAATCAGTCAATCAATTAATTTTTTCCCCAGTGAGCTAAGGGTGCTTGTCTGATTCTAACCCTCCCATTTTATCCTCAGAAATATGTGCATCTCTTTTTGTGAGTTAAGAAGCAAGTGACAAAATATGTGTCATGATATCGCACACTTATTATATTCATGCATGCAGTATCATGATGCAAGTACCAGAGGGTGGAGTTTGCAGTCATGATGCCTACTCATTTTGGCTTTGTGAATGGGTACCCCTACTCAGAACATATCTCTGAGACCCATTAAGTAGAGGAGGGATGAATTGACACTTTTTACTGAGGGATAGAAATTTCTAATCATGATTTGTTTAAAATCTACACATCAACCTAGTTAAAAGATCAAGTGGTTTGTTTCTGATTTTGGATGACTATATTGTATGCACCCAATTTATTGAATAAATCATGGCTATGGCTTATATAATAATTATCTAATAATTAATCGCTAGTACAACTTTTCTAGATGTCAAGTCAATCCAATTGAACACAAGGGGGGGGGTTCATTACAATCAATGTTCCTATTGTCTGCATTATTAAGGCTCTCTTACAATACTTTACTTTACTTTATTGTCATTGCACCTCGTACAATGAAATTAAATACCATCTTCAGTGTACATTATAACTATTAAAATAAAACACAAACACACATCCTTCACATTCTATACAATTGAATTGAAAACCCGATATTGCATTAGTATTGCACTATACAGTAGAATTCAATATAGTTACTGCCCTGGGATAGAAACTGTTTTTCAGCCTATTTGTCCTTGTTTTTATTATCCTGTACCATCTGCCAGATAGTAATAGTTCAAAAAAAGAGATCCAAAAATGAGTTGGATCTTTAAGAATGCTTTGAACTTTCTTAAGGTAGCGGGAGCTATAAAGCTCTTCCAAAGAGGGGAGAGGGCAACCAATGATCCTCTGGGCAATGATGTTAACCCTCTGGAGTGCTGTCCTATCTGCCACTGTGGCAAACCATACACAGATGCAGTAAGTTAAAATACTCTCTATGGTGCAGTGGTAGAAAGTCATCAGCAGTTTTTCATTCAGTTGTTGTTTCCTGAGAAGTCTCAGGTAGTATAATCTCTGCTGGGCCCTTTTGACCAGTGCTGCAATGTGAGTGCCCCAGGTCAGGTCCTCTTTTATGATAACACACAGAAACTTAAAACAGGCCACTTGCTCGACTCGGTCTCCATTGATAAACAAGGGCTGGATGTCTGATCTATTCCTTCTATAGTCCACTATAAGCTCTTTGGTCTTATTGGTGTTAAGGACAAAGTTATTGTCTCCACACCACGAAAGCAACCGGTCCACCTCAATAAATCAGTCGAAGAGTTATTCCTGCATGTAGCCCTAATCAAAATATTTCCAGTAGAATATTTTTCTACTACATTTGCTGCAATCTGTTTCTACACTGTACAAACCATTACACTGTTTGTGCCTAGGAAAACAAATAACAGGTCATGGAACGGTTTGGTAGGTGATCAGATGTGCAAATATTCTAGGGTTATAATTTCAGTACAGTCTGGATGATAATGAAATGTAATATATCACAAGATAGATCACCTAGCCAGAAGGAGAAGTGCAGAGACACAGAATCATTGTTTCCAATGGGTGTTCTTGAGGTAAAATAAAATGCCCCCAAGTATTCTTGCTTTTAAGTGACTGTATTACATTGAGGTGGCAGAGGACAGGAAGGCCTGGAGGAATGTTGTCCATGGGGTTGCGATGGGTCGGACACGACTTCGCGACTAACAACAACAATTACATTGAGGTTATTGCTATTTATATCTGAACATAATTTCTGCATTTTTAATCAATACATTTTAATGTTTGCGTTTTGAGTTGTTTCTTAGATGGTGAATTGGGGGAACAATATGTTGATTTAGAATGTAGTCTCTAGATAGAAACTACCTTGCACAGTATAGCATAAGAATTCTGGGGGATAATTGGGTTTGATCAAATACATATTTTGGCCAAAATATGCTTAAAATTATCTGTACTGTCCTCAGCAGTGTTGAACAGAGATGTGTGGCATTGCCTTGGGAATTTCTGCAAAATGTATAAGAATTCCCTATGATCAGTTTAGAGGTGCATTGGTTGGGGATCTGATTGTATGTTATTTTGTATGCATATGATAGCATGTTACTGACTGAGAATCTAATGATTTGTGGTAATATTAGATGATTATATAATACAGTCAGTAGTGTAAATCTGAATATTTAGTAAGATGGTTCTTTGACTGAAAAAATGAAGTGAATCATTTTAAATCATACATAAATGGTGAAGATTTATCTGCTTACCTAGATAAAGAGTTTTTGCTAAAGGTAGGAAAATAGAGTGAGGAATCTTAAAACATGCAAATGCTAATAGAAAGGCAGTATGTAGAATGTGGTCTATTCAGTAAAACTAATGTTCACCAAAAGAAGCAAAATGACTTCATAAAAGAACTGGCTTCTTGATCAGATCAATCAGCCTAACATCAATACCCAAGAAAATACTGGAAAAGATAATAAAAAACCAGATCTGCCAACACCTACGGTAGAAACGAGCAAAGTAAAAACTAGCAGCCAGCACGGGTTTGTTAAAAACAGATCATGCCAAACCAATCTCATTTCATTCTTCAACACAGTGACTAAATTAGTAGACCAGCGAAATACTGTGGACATAATATACTTCAGCAAGGCATTTGACAAAGTAGACCACAACCTACTTCTTCGTAAAAAATGGGATAGACAGCTTCACCAGATGGATTCACAACTGGCTGACAAACCGAACTCAACGAGTAGTCCTTAATGGGTCGAAGTCTACATGGAGAGAAGTAAGCAGTGGGGTACCACAAGGTTCAGTCTTAGGCCCAGTACTCTTCAATATCTTCATTAACGACTTAGATGAGGGAATAGAAGGGGAACTTACTAAATTTGCAGATGATACTAAGCTGGCAGGAATAGCTAACACCCTAGAACAGTGATGGTGAACCTTTTTTTGCTCGGGTGCCAAAACGGTGCGTGTGCGTGTGATAGCGTGCGTGCGCGTGGCCACACCCATAATGCAGTGCTCTCCCCCCATGCAT